>MIEF01009207.1:0-66540 GCA_001870725.1 Taenia solium | reverse complement strand
TGGCATCGCACAGGATTTACCAATGACCAAGTGACCGGAAGTCAACTGTTACTATTGTTTTTTTTTTGATTTTGAGGACTTAGCTTTGTGCCTATGTCGTGGGAATGTACAATGATTTAAATGATCTTTTTCTTAAGAAATTTGTGTTTGGCTTCATTGCCTAGATGATATAGACTTAACTCGGTAAACATACCCTGAAACGTGCAGTGTTCCCCAAATCTGTACTTAAAGGGGTGGCTTCTTTTCCACCTTTGGACCGTAGTTATTAAGTAACTTGCATGTTGCTCTTCCTCACCAAAGGTCACAGAACTGACGATTGGAAGTGTCCTCAATCTAGTTGTTTCTTGAACCAACCAAGAAGTTTGAGTTGCTCTACCTCGAGAACACAGCCAATGTCAAGCTTTTCCAACACCAATGTTGTAGTAGTAGTCAAGCCATTTGAGACTATATCTGAGGGAAATATAATGGCACCGTGATAAATTATTCTCTCACCTAATAGCAACTGCACGTTGGGGAATTTCAACCCATCAAACGAACCTGACCATTCTCCTACCTTTTTTTAGTCAAACCTTCGCAGAAATCACTTCTTACTGTCTCCACTAGTGACGTACTAAAGGCAAGCCGTGGGATCACAAAACTTTAGGCAATTCCTATGCAAGGGAATGCATTTGTAACAAATCTCCCAGCCGCTTTACTTATCTGCAATTACTCATCCCTTAACCAATAACTTATCGATCGATTGATTAGTTAAGTAATCAATTACTCTACAGTCGGTGATGTGTTAATCTGCAAACAATTTGCGGCTTATTAGACCGAATGAAATAGGGGCTTAGTTGGGTGGGCAAAAGTGATCACCCATTGACACAAAAGGCACACGGAATCACCCAAATTGATAGGTAGGTGTCCTAAAACAATTTAATGTGATTATTTTTAATTTTAGCTGGAGCAAATAAGGCATTGGCAGAACGTCGGAGTGATTGCTTACTTTTCAATACAAATTACTAATGGCTTCATCACATGTGTGTAAGTATTCGAAGTTTTGCCTCTTTGACATTTTGATTATTTCCATTAGTTGATTTGTTATTGTACTTTAATTGGTTTCTTCTCATCTGCTGGATTACTTGAAATATTTGGTTAGTGTCTTAAGAGTTTGGTAAATTTTCCAAATAATTTTGCTTTAGGTCAAAATTTTGAATCTTTGCGCCAACAGCAAGGCTCTCACAAACTCGGTAAATCTTTTTATCCATGTATTAATGATAGGTTACCTATTTTGCTAAATTGGATTAGAGATAAGCCTCAAATAGTTCTACAATTAAAAAAAAAATATTACGGCATATAAATTCATTGGATATTATCCCTGACAGGTGCCTGTGGCTGCTGCCAACTAGCCCCGAGAAATAGACCTTCACAAAGCCAAAACAAATCAATGCCTTCCGAAATGACTGTAAGTTCTGCTTTAACTTGTTTCATCGATGTTACAACGTTGGGCTGGCACACACTTTAGAAGTGCTTTTTTCTGTTTTTCAGAGCTTTTTTACAGATCAGCAAAAAGATATCTGTATTATGAAGGAATTCAAACCTGATTCTCTTACCAGAAGTGGTATTGATGCAGCATTTCGTGCCCACTTGTTTGGTTGGATGCTTAGGGTGGGTCCCAAAAAAATGTCCATTAGATTTTATTCTGAACCTGAAAGATAGCAGTTACTGGTCTTGATCCCCTTTATCCCCCAAGGTCCAGGTATACATTGGCATTCCATCCGAGATTTTACATCTTGGAAGTCTCTACGTGGATCGCTACTTATGGCGTAAAGCAACAAGTCCTGCAGAATGCAATATACTTACAGGTGCGGCTCTCTGGGTGGCTATAAAGACAGCAACGGCTCAGTTATGCCTAGACCCTGATTTGATATGCAGTTTGGCCAAAAACAGCTTCAGTAAAGAGCAGGTGTGCTTGTACATCCTCAATTAGCTAAATTAGCTTCAGCTCTCTCATCACTGTGATTGCATTTTAGCTCCTATGCATGGAACTGGATCTGTTGAAAGTCCTTGATTTCAGACTTATTTGTCCAACCCCGTACAGTTATCTTGAGATCTTCTTGCAAATTTGCAATGACATTCCACCCTTTTGCACCAGATTGGTAATTTGTGGTCTACCTAAGTCTTTGTGGTGTAAATGCATTGACTTTAGTGCTTGACAGCATTGAACTTCTCCCTAGGTAAATTTGGCATGCTCATATATTCTTGAATTGGGTCTGATGGAGTACAAACTAACGCAGTTTCCAGCATTCCTCCGTTGTTTAGCCGTAATTTACCTCATTCGTCGCATTCTACGAGTTAATGGCGGTATTTTGCAAGGAGGATGCACAAACGTATCTGTGGAGGATTTCCATGAGTTCAGCCTTCTTCCTCTTGTGCCAAAGGAGTTAGAGATACTTACTGGATATTCAGAGGAAAGCAATCTTCCCTCAATTGCTTTCATTTATGGTACACTGGTGCAAAAAGCCAAGGAATTCTTATCTCCGAGTTCAAAATATCCCATCACGCTACTGGTAATGCTTGGTATAAACACACAATTGGGTTCAATCCGTTAGGCTAACTCGATATTTCCCTTTTACTCATAAAATGCTCCAACAAATAGTCGGCATTTTTGTCTCTTTCGAATACACAGACAAAATATCACATTAATTTACTCATCCTTTAATGCATTTAGCCTGTTTTTGAAAAATACAATACAGAACACAAGGATCGGATAGCCATACATCCAATTATGAAAAGCTTCGAGTTAAAAGTCATCTTTGAGGATTTCTTGCAAAGAAACGATCAACCCATCTGCGGAAGAAAGCGTAAAATGTAGTGGTATGGATGGGTTTATGCAGTGTATATACTGCTCAAACCTGGGATGTGTTACATTCCCACCTCAGTACCTTAAAATTGAGGTATAACTTTTCCTTACATTTTATTTAATTTAAATAAACTTCTTGCCAAAAGAATCATTAATACTCTTGAAAAGCACTGGGGTACCACAACTCGAGTCCATTGTGTGTACGACACGAAATTAACTTCATTAACACTGCAAATTGCCATGCGGATAGACCAGTAGAAGTCGCATAGGACTCATCATCTGGCCTTCCTTTACTCTCCACTCATTAATGGCCCTCTGTTCGCCACTTCTGCCTTGTTTGCACTTCTTTTCCACCTCCGCTTGATGAAGAGGCCGATTTGCTCGACTCTACCTCTTGACAGTTATCAACAGCTCGTTGTTTAGCCACGTAGGATCCGTGTCACTTCCAGCTGGCAGTGTGAACCTCTCAATTGCTCCTTTTGTCCATCAAATCGAAGGCACAACAACCGAAGTCATGGAACCACTATTTGGGTACTTCAGTAGCGTCTCCATGATCTCGATAGCCGAGGGTTCCCGTGAATTTGGTAACCTGATAGTCCGATGACAATGGAAGTTACTGAACACGACAAGAAGCCAGTTAACTGCTTGAAGACGCTGTTTACTGTTGGGACAAGTTGTCAGAGCTCAATTACTCTCTACAGAGTGAGATGCGAACGTAGTCGCGGCCACTGATCTAGTGATTGGTGGATGCATTGGATGTGGTTACCTTCAGCTTGCTACAATCCGTAAGATCGGGCATATAAAACCGATGCATGGATACCTATGCGAATTGAGATAATTAGTGATATGTAATCTCCTCTTCTCCAAAATTTCATTTCATTTCCGTTAATAGTAGCCATTGTGCAACCCAGAAATGTTCTCGTGTTCATCAAACAATGGAGGTTAGTGAGACAACAGTGTTTGCATACAAAGTGTTTATTTTTGATTTGGTGGTCTTGATTACATTAAAAAATAAGCTGTAGGAAATGGAGTTTGTTATTCTGTGCTACTTTACTCTAAGACGCCTGCGATTTATTGATTCACCTCATTTCGAATTTATGGACGGTCGGTGAAGTGGAGCCTCGCCCCACGAAGGAGTGACTGAATTTCATTACAAGTGAACTAAAACTTTTCCCCTTAAAGCACTCAGAAATTGCACCTCTGACTACCCTTTCTCCCGAGAGGAGTCAAAATCATTGAACTTAAACAAGTCGTGCATTATAATTTGACAGGTAAGAAGTTGCTTTTCTACGCGGTAAGGAGATTGGCTGCAGTAGGAGATTCTTGGCCCTAATTCAGTATGCAGAGTAGAGAAAACAATCGTAAATGTGTTCCTATTCTCCTTTAAGAGCCCTATCCCAACCACTGCCATTGAGCTCCTCCATCGAGAGGCAATCGTACTTCATGGGGTAAATTTGGATGACCTCTGCATCCTGTTACCGTTGTAACTGTTAAATACTGTTCCACAGGAGTGAGACAGTAATCTTTAGTTTTTCCCCCAAATCTCAGGGGTTTTGAGTTCGAGTTCATTATTCTGCCTTTCAAGGTCACTGGAAGAAAAAAATTCAACTTCAAGCATAGAGTGCCTGACAAAACGGTGGAGCCTAAAGACAATCACGCTTCATTCAAGAAGTTTTACAAACAATGGTACTGCCTGTCCTCACTCAAGTTGATAGGTTGCTGATTCATTCATTAATATACCTTTTTGCAATGAGACACATATTTTGGTCATACCAACATAATCAACCGTCTTTTTCGACTTGACCTTCCCATATCATGTGGGTTTTCTAATTTAGAAAATGGATATTATTCCGAATACAATCCAGCACATTCAGAAGAAGAATATGATGATGACCAGGATTTTGACGAGGACGAATTTGACGAGGAATTCTCTTTGAATGATTGGCAAGGAGAACACGATGGAGGGTATGATATTAATGAACCAGCTTCCCTTGGGAGTAATGGAGAGGAAGAAACTGCTGTAGCCTTAACCCTCTATGGCCATGTGAGTCCCACTTTTCCACTTTTTACCCCTGAGTAGTCACATCGGATCTACTTAATGTCCCGTATTTCGACATTGCTTTTAGTTTTTGCATGAGGACTTGTTTGCTGATTTGATGTGGACATCGAGAAGACGTTTCGGATTCCTTGAAGAGGGTGAACCCAACGAGAACATGCGTGCCTTACTTGTGGATTGGATGATGAAGGTAACACTACTACTAAACCATAGTTACGGCTACTCCGACAGCGCAAGTTTCACCTTCAAGAGCGTAGTGTGATTTTTTGTTCCTTTCTCAAGGTACAACAGTGTGCTGGATTTCCCACCCACTTTTTGTTCATGGCTGTAGAGCTATTGGATTATTACACGAACCTCAGTGTTATACCACTTTATGAGTATCAGTTGGTGGCCTGTGCAGCGCAGAAAATGGTTTTGGATCAGAAACCACAATTTGCCTTAGCTGGTGCCGAATTCCTTATAGTCACCGAGAATGCCTACACATTGCAACAGGTCTGCCTGCTGATGCATTATTCGCTGCACAGTCGTTAGATTCAACCTGGAAATGTATCATTTATATTTGCTTTTGCTTTTAGTTGCAAAATATGGAGATTCAAGTGCAGCGTGTCGTTGGGTTGTATCAGTATACGCCCAATCCCTACAACTATCTCTCAGTGTGTTTTAGATACTTTGAAAGACTTGGTCGACCATTATCTAGAGCAGAGGTAAGCTGGGTTTAAAATGCAATGTCACCTCACCATCTTGTTTGTAGTGCTTTCTGATGTGCCGTTACATATTAGAGCTGGGTCTAACTGAGAGTAGATTAGTCCCATATCCTGCAATCTTCCGCTGCTGTGGAGCAATTTACCTTCTTCGACGAATTATTCAGCATCAATTGATAGCGCAATATCCAGCGAATAGAGATCGGATAGTTGGAGCATTTCCCCTGTGGCCAAGAGATTTAGAATTATTCACGGGTGTTGAGGAATATCACCATCTTAAGATTATTGCCTACTACTATGGAAGGCAATTGTATGCAAATCGGCAACTTCTTCGACAAGTGCATCTACCGGGACCTCCAAGATTCTTGGTATGTTTAATGGGTTGAGTCATTTAGGCGTATAGTTCGAACCCGTATTTCTGAATGAAAGATCTGTTATTTTATTGCGCCCTTCTACAACATAGATACATAGCTAAGTCTTCAAAATTGAAACAACCACAACACTTGTTTGTAAGTTTGAAATAACTCAATCAGCAGCACTCACATGACACTTGCCTCTTTCCGCTTCCCCACATGCAGACCGCATACAACAAGTACTCCCATCTGTACTACCGGCAAATTTCGACCTACTATCCCATGATTACTTTCAACCTTGACTCAATCTTCCCTCCGGACGAAGTGCAGACCATTTTGAGCTTTCCACATCCTTGACAATGGAGGGCACGTCTGATAGGGAGACTGACAAGTGCTGCATTGTCCGCTGTTGCATGCCAACCAACTCTGAGTGTGGTTGTGTGGAAGGGTGTTTTCGTTGGCGAGAGGGACATCTTCTCCTTGTGTTTGAACAACCTTCCAAATGCTATTTTCTAGCTCCGGATCTCCCATTTCTTGCACCCGATTGCACTCCAATTGGGATGACTCGTGGCGAGAGTAGGGAGGGGCTGGTTTTTCCATGGGATCAGTCGTTATCTTCAACTTGGCATTGCATGAACATTCTGGAATGCTTGAGCTGCGAACGCTGTTTGGCCACGAACCTGTCGATTTTGCACACTAAAATGCGCGAGCCCATGGGTGGCGCCGTCAGAGCCTACATGGAATGGGTTACATCTGAGTCGTTGAGGTTAGCACTAGTAGTGGTGGAGGAAAGACTTGATTATTCAAGGGAGGTAAGAGAGCGCACAGATTGGTTCATTACTGGTAAGAGGGAGAATGTTCTCGGTGGGGACATCCTCCATGATGAGAGGAGACATAGCACTTGGACGCAATTTGCGTATTGGACGTAGAGAAGGACTTGGAGCTACTGAAACGAGCCGGCAGCCAGTCCGCGCAGTGGAGGCAGAGTGGTGGGGAGTGGTGGAGCATCAAAGTGACTGCTTAGACAGGATTGTGAGTTAGAAGACAGGCGACGCATCGCATAGCACCTCTCCTCTTTTGAGTGTCGTCTCCGGTGCTCCTGGTAGTGAACCTCTGTCGTCAGCGATTACAAAGTGGTCGGTGCTGTTTGCAAAGCTGCCACGAGCCAGCTGCAGCAATCAGTGGAATTCCACACAATTGATGCGATACTTGTCCTCGGCATCACTGAACCCTTCGGCAAGAAGAAGGCGCTTTGATTTTGTTAGCTTCAAGAGGAGAGTAATTGTAAGTGCGCAATTCCTTCCTACTGGCTCTCAGTTCCCGATCTCATCATTACCAGCTTCACATTCCTCTCAAGGGAAAGATATTTAGGGGCAATTCGGCTTCCCTAGTGTCTGAGCAGTAAAGAGTGCGTTTGTCTGTAGATGGTCTTGGCTTGGGTCTCCTGGGTTCCACCCTATCGAAACAGCGGACGTATTTGTGGCTTGGGTTTGTGATTTTTCCATTTCATCCCCTTTATTTTAACGGTTTACTTGGCTGGTCACAGGGTTCAAGGGGAGTTGAAGTGCCATTCAGGGAGAAGCGATCTCCCCTTTGTTAGGAGAATTGGTTGGGGTTTTGAAGATGATCGGGGATTGACAATCCGGAAGTCTTCCAACATTTCATTCGCCGCTCCTGTCATGACATTTGGAATCCCTTAACCAATCTTTTGCCTCCTCCCTAGTACTCTATAAGGAGGCATGCCTTATTCTCGTCGCTAAGCTCTGTTTGAACAGCTTTCTGTCAACATCTGTTATGAACTGGTGTCTCTGAGCCTGTCAAGCCTCCATCATGCGACACAAATCGACATGACGCCTGTAAGGTTGGCATTACTTACTGACGGCTAAGACAAGGGTCTCGACGTGCGCGTAAACTAAGGCTATCCCACTAGTGAAGAGAACCGGAGACAGGGAGCTGTTTCTGTCTAGTCCATTGATAGCATTAATTGACCTTGGCTTAATGGTATATACTGGTGAACTTAAAGAGCATTAATACACGGTACCAACCAATCGGGACTAAACATAGAAATTGATTTTCCTGAAAAAAAGTGAGAACAGGGGCTTCCCCGTGGATTGCAGGAATCCCGAAGAAGATTCTTTACATGCTTGGTCAGGCGGGATGCCCAGACGAGTGAATGCACAGCTGGAAAACCCTTTTACGAGCTAGTGCGTAAAATGAAGATCAACTGACTATTGGATCACACCGAAATGGTCCTTCTTATGTGCTGTCACTGGGATGTTTTAAATTTAAGCGTCCTGAGAATAAACACACTACCCTTACCGGTGAAATCCGTCACACGTTTAATTAGAGGAGCGGATCAATGTTTACCCTACTTCATGCGATGCCTCCAAGGTAAGGTCAATAGGTTAACATGACCTTCCTAAGACTTTCTACCTAAAAATTCTCCCACCGCCCTTTCTGGCTTCATGCGACCTAATTTTGCGCAAATCGAACGCTTCATTGTTCACCGCAAAGTAAAAGGAAAACAATCATATCAATAATGCAATAAAAAAATAGGAAAAGAATTTGCACCGTCTTTGTTTCCCATCCACAGCCCACTGGAGGCCATGCGGATTGGTCAGCTTTAATTAACCGCGGTTAGTCATGCCGCAACAAACAAAATATTGATTAATTGGAAATTAATTAACTGCTCAGTCAGTGAAGTGCCGACTTATAGCCAGCCTCACAAGCCGTTTAATTTCTGTCTCTAAAAATTCAAAGTTGCTACATCGGTACATACCAACTATACTTAGAATAGATTGTCTACGAACTACTGAATTACATAATTGGTAGGTCACTCACACTTCTTCTAACTTAAGGTGAACTTACAAAAAAGTATAGAAATTAACATATAAAAGTAGTTCACTGAAGTTTTTTCGTCGGCTACATTCCTATTTATGTATTATGTAGTAAAGTGCGGGGAAGAAATGGAACCAGCCGTTTATTCAACTCCAAGTAAGTATATTTCCCCTTCCCCCCCCCTTTCCTACTCATCATGACCTATTGTTCCCTTTTTACTCAATATCGTAAAAGTTTATTCGAAATTTTGATGGTAAATTGAGCACTATACAAATAACAAGAGCTATATAATGAACTTGCGAATTTCAGACAGAGACTGCGATGCACAAGCAACTGATGATTACTTTCAAGAAGGGTCATCCAAAATGCCTGGTACCTAACTTCTTTGTCATCGTTTTGATGTTTTAGACTGTTCTGCGAAAGATTTGACACCATGTTCAAGCGGACCACGCATGAAATACATGCAACGAATTATACTAGGCGATGAATTCTGGTTGACCAGTTCCAATCCTTCTGTAAGTTTGACACACATCTTCCATGTCAAATTCATGGCGTTTCAAGACATTATTTGTCATATTGGTACTTAATTTTTAGTTTTCTTATGCTAAAACGGATGACGATGAACAAAATGTGAAGGATTTTAATCCCTGTGGACTTCAACAAAGCGGTATCAATTTTGATTTTCGACAAATAGTCTGTGGACTGCTTCTACGGGTAATACTAAATAAATAATACACAACTCCTCCCTCCCAGCTAAAAAAATAACTTATTCATAACTGCTATTTTTCTCCACCAAAGGCACAGATCGCGTCACACGTTTCATTCGAAGCTCTGCACCTTGCCATAGCCTACATGGACCGATTCATTTGGCTTCAGGAAACAGATCCCCTAGGATTCGAGGCAATGGCACATGGAGCTCTGTGGTTGGCGGTTAGGGTTTTGACACCCGAGACACCCATTACATGTCAATTAATGGAAGTCATGACTTCGGGATGCCTCACTGTGGAAGAGGTCTGTGTGCACACCACATTCTTCATGACTGATTTTACCATTCTCTTTAGATAGAAGATTGGACAGACCACCTGCGACTCACCCTTGGCCCCAACCTTCACTATCCAACTCCACACTCCTACCTCAATAATTTCCTGAAACAGTGCGACGACCTTCTAGTCTGTCATATGAAATTGGTAATCTCGATTGGTGGACTTAAATACATGTGTAGTCCAATTTCTCGACAATACTTGTTTATTTTCTCTCCCCCTCCAGTTTACTCTGGTCTGTCACTACCTACTTGATCTGGGCTTGATGGAGTATGCGTTGGTGAGACGACCAGCATATTTGCGTTGTGCAGCAGTAGTCTACTTCCTTCGTCGTCTCCTTCGATGCACTGGCTATGTTTTGGGTGGATGTCCTTCCCAGCACCAATATTGCGCATTAGATTATTGGCCACTGGAGGTGGCGAAGTATTCACGATGTCAGGAGGATAGCAATCTCTACGAGACTGCCCTCATCTATGGCAGCTTACTGGAAGAGACCAAAAAATATCAGCAAAAATGCGCTGAAGTTCCTCTCACTCTCATGGTAATAATAATAATAATATCATTATATCTAGCTGTAATCAACTTAGTTACTGAAATCGTGCACCTTCACCTACACTAAGTTTCAGTTGTCATCAATCAAAATGGTTATAGTATAAAGGAAACTAAATGACACTCCCCATTTCCCTTTGTTTTATCAATCAATAATTCTTGACACCTTACTTGCATTCAGCCTGTACTTGAAAAGTACATGGACTGCGCATACGATCGAGTGGCAGCTAACTCACTCGTGACAAAGTTCGAGCTCGAACAGGTTATGTGCCCAAAAGAAGTGGAATAGATGAGTGCTCTCTCTCCCCACCACATCCGAGTTGAAATAAAAGAAAAAGTTGTGAACAAATTCACATCACATCACCTCTCTCCTAGTGCAATCAAAAAAAAAACGATAAACAATCGTTTATCTCCTCCTCAGTACTTGGAAAATAAGGCACAACTTTTACTTGTACTTTAATTTAATTTGAATAAATTTCTTGCCAAACGCGTACTTTGTAACCTTGGTAATAACGGGAGTGCCACAACCAAGTGACTCCTATGAACCATTCTGCACCCTCACATTGCTAATTTTCTTACGGGCAGACAAGTCAAAATCACATCAAAGAGCCAGCTGAGGAAGTTTATTTGTCCCTCTGTTCCATATACACAATTCCAGACAATGCACAATCAAGGCTTACCACTTTTGCTTATTCCTCGCCTCATTTTCATCTCCTCTTGTTGAAGAGGGCGATTCGCTCGATGTTACCTCCTAACAATCATCAGTAGGTCTTTGTGGTATCACGTAGGCGCCGAGTCACTCCTAGCAAGCAGTTGAAACTCTTCATTCATTGCTATATCTCCAATTACCCCGAAGACACACCAACAGGTTTTGAGACTACTGATTAGGCATCTCAGTAGCATTTCCGTGAGCCGAAGAGTTAAGGCTTTGATTGGGTAGGCTACTCAATCGACACAACGGGTAGACAGTTAGTTGCTTGAAGGCTCTGTTCAGCGTTGGAGGCAGTTGTCGGGGTTCATCTACCCCCCGTGGCGTGAGATGCGAGTATACTCTCGCTCACCCATTGGGCGATTGGACAGTGACCTTCAGCTATCAGCATGTCACCACGAGAGTAAACACTGACTTTAAAAGGCGCGAAAGGAATGTGTATTTTTAAACCAGTTTTACACAGAGCATCCTAGCATAGGTCACAATTATGCAGACATCCAAGCGTCAATTTGAAAGCCATCAGAAATTCAAATCCCAGCTACCGACTTCTCGAAACAGCGAAAAATACAGGCAAGGAGAAGGACATCGTTTATTCAACTTCACCGATCTTTGCGTGACTCCACACCACTTGACTTCGGCTTCAAGAGGTCGGACGGCGAAGGATGAGTTCTTTCTAGAAGGAAGTTATGTAAAATATCAACTTATTTTGAATTCAAAAGGCTATAGGTAACTCCGGACACTTTTCAACTTGAAACCCACAGTGGGAGGAGTCGTTTTAGAGGGCCGACGCTACGCTAGTCCCTGGCAATGAAAGCCTAATAATCGCAATTCTGGTAAGTAAATTTTCTAAAAGGAGCGCTAGAGACAAGCCGAGGCCCAAAATACAGGTATCCGCAGGCACGGTTTTGGCCCCTCTTTAGCACCCATCACAACCAGAGCCTACCATCCCTCATGCACGAATGTGGCATCGCCACTGTATCCTGCCTTTGTGTGGAACTGGAATTCCAAGTCCCGATCCAGATTCAACACTTCGCGCTACAATGTAAACCTGCCACCACTACAATTTTGCATAAGTCCATAGACTTGGAACCCACCAGCAAACCTGCTGTAGATGGATCTGGCTCTGGTGGTGTCTTCGTAGGTCGTGGAGGAGAGTTGGGTTTCCATGAATTTGCGGTCCAGAAGACGGGCTCGTCTGGCCTCTGCAGCCGCAGCAGAGTCACATTCAGCATCGTCAAGGGCATCAAAAGGGCTACAGCAGATACAATAGACCAGGCAGGAGAGACAGGCCAGTGGAACTCCAAACGTAACCAGCGCGATAAGGGGAGATGCCTTAATCAGGTTCTGGAACACAAAGGTGGATGGATATAAGGAAGAGCGTGCATTGGCCGACTATCGAGATCCAGCAAATCTTACCAAAGAAGCGCTGTAGAAATCGAAGCCAAATCGCCGCATTGAGGTGAACCACCCGCTTCCACCGTATTGCTGAAATCGACAAGTCACTCATCAATCAAAAACTTGTAAAGCAAGGGCCACCAATTAATAGCTTCTCTATACACAGAGTAGTGGACCGGTGTCCCCAAAATAACGACGAAATGAAATTTGAAGTTCCAGGGAAAGAATAGCTAAGATGTAAGAGGCTTGCCGATCTCGGACAAGAAGGTTCAACCTCGATTGCTTTCATTCGACCAACTGTGCCACTGGACATCCACCCATCGCGGTGGACTGGCCATCTAGTCCTTTAATATTTTGAAAACAGGTCCGACTTGCATCGTTTAAGAGGGAAAGGTGGAGTCTTTGAGTAAATTCGAGACTTTCAACTGAGAAGTTAGCACCATTACTCATAGTCGACGCGCACGCCAGGGGCCAGCACTTGCCTACCAATGGAGGTACAAAACCCAAACCCGAGGATGCTTGATGTGTGTGCTGACGGAAGGCTCACCAAAAGCAATAAACTTACTTGGGAGGTGCTAACACGCCCTCCTTAGAGCTCAAGCCTCACACCAAGTGCGTTTGACTTGCTTGAACCCTCAAAAAAGGGTGGCTCGGGGATCAGCATTGCAGTACGGATGACAGCGTGATATAGACCGTCCTAAGATGGTACTTAAAGGTATTTCTGAAGAAGTTCCTTCCTTACTATTACAATTTCTACTGCGAAAACTCAAAGATCGTCATGAAAGTTCATCAACTACAGAGTGTGGCTCCCTTGCCCCCTCGGCAGCGTGGCCTTCGATAGTATCAGCGGCCCCCTAGCCCTTCTACATTGATTGACTTGTCACAAGTTCAGAGATGACTCGGGGAACCACAATTCTATGTTACCTCTCAAAATTCTGCAACCAATGAAGCATCAAATTTCTTGTTGTGAAAGAAAATATTTAAAAATTTGACAGAAAGGCAGATCGCAAGGCGTTGAGCTCAAAAATAACCTACCGGAAGTTTTCCGTTGACTCCGTCTGCCAAGAAGGCCACAATTTGTTGTTTGTGGAGGGTAGAAATAGCCTCCGGGGTAGAGTACAGCGGATGCAGCATGAAAGTCTGATTGACCGGACAGTAGAGCAGGAGGTTGGGTGGTTCCAGGCTCGCCATGGCCAGACTACTAAGGCCGCGAGCATCCACTGACCACGCAAATTTGTAGTGACTGGTAAATATACAATCAAAATTACTGAGTGTTCGACCAACTCCACGACAAATGTCGAGGCCTGCGTTGGACTTTAACTTGTTGCCTCCTCCACTTTTCATTAGTAATGGGTACTCAAGTCGAGCTTCACACGTGTGGCACCACAGTGGTGCCACACGTGCCGGACAACAGCCAACAATTGCAGTGAACGCTTATACCCATCAACAGGCGATGCGGAACAAAGTTCCAAATTCCCGAAGGCTAAAAACCCGGAACTGCAAATTTCCGCATTAACAGACAACTTCAAGCACAGTAGCGAAAAACTCAACAGCTGGACATTTAAAAGATAACCGTTCCTCTCTCGGTTATTGGCAATCTCAATCGGAGTGTTTCCATTCCCAGCCTACAGCAGCTATTCATTGAATGAGAAACGTAAGCTCAGAAAAACACAAAGGCTCGCAAAGTCTAGGGAACACCCTGCCAAGGGAGAAATCAAATTAGATATTCACCAATGGAAAACCCACGTGATTTAGAAGCGAAGTTGGGCTATTCGAATGAAGCATCTCATCCTAAAGCCAATTTTACCTACCAAAACGAGAAGTAAGACCACCCAAGGCGGATTTGGCCGCTACCAGACCGAAAATTTGACTCCCACGTACAAAAGACTAATAGTAGGTTCATAAGGTAGTGCTCATGATCAGCTCCCTCCAGTCATAATCAAAGTATGAAAATAAGTCATGTTTTCAGGCAACAAAATGCACTTACACGGTTGACGAATCCCCCCAGTTGTTGTTGAAGGCAAGATCTCTCCCTATGTGCTTAAAACTGAAACAAAACAATGCACAAGTAAATTAGCAATGAAAGTCCTCCTCTCGATCATCAAATGAACCTACGCTTTCGTGAAGTCTGAAATGTAATCAACTAAAAAGACGCAGACTATCGAAGTGGGATCGCCTGTCATCTGCTTGAGATCATGGGCAGTAAGATGACCGAAGGCCGGTTGACGGTTTTCCTCAACAAACTCCTTCAATTGCAACATCAGATCACCTGAAATTTCCAACAATGAAATGGTCCTTTCAGGGTATGGGAAAGAAGATCGACAGTGCCATTGCTAACCATCTTCCCGTGGTTGGAAGCGTCTTCTATCTCCATCCTTGTAAACGAAAACCTCCCCAGAATGATTTGAAACCTCCTCATTGAGATGAAAGAAAAGCAACTGAAGTCGATATTCTTCAGCTGTAGCATTGAATGCGGCCTGGATTATGAGAGATGACGGAAGAGGAGTAAGCATACCCACAGATTGCTGGATCTCCCTCCGCGATAAAGGAAAAAGACCTCGTCAAAGAGTTCTTCCACCTTCTTTCCCAATGCTTCTTCATCTACTAGCGGCTCAACAGGAGGTCTTCAAGGGAAAAAAGAAAGCTAAAAATCAATTCCACAACCTACCCGATAACACTTTCCACGAAGGACATGATGCCTTTGACCGAACGCTCACCATTGAATGGATAGGATTTGGCGCCCTTGAAGCTATGAAAGGCAGAAGTGCTCAGCGGTAGATTGAACAAGTGGGAGAAAAGAAGGGTGGACAGGAACATAGATTGATTTACAGAAGGACTGTGGGGTATCCCTTGACACCAGAGAAGGAAGTTTCGGCGGGGAACCGAGTAGCATCGATCTTTGCGACAATGAGGTTCGGAGCGGCGTCCGCTAGCGCACGTGCTGCCTCCGAGTACGGCTCCTCAAATTGGCGACAGTAGCCACACCACGGAGCGTAAAACTATTTATTGGATAGAGGTAGCAATGACGCTGGTTACCTTCACGAGAGCTCCGCCCGGAGAAGAAATAACTTTGGCGAAGGAGCTGAACGGATGTAGGTTAGGAAAGGTGCGTAAAAAGGGCGACTTACTTTGAGTCCAGTTCAACCACAGACCCTTGGTTGGCATAAACCCTTCCTTTAAAGTCGAGGTGTAAGTGCAATTAAAAAATTACCCCTGATGAAAAAGGTGGCTATCAACAGAGCGAGGAAACGGTAAAAACGCATCTAAGAAAGTACACGAAAGGGGCCCGTGAGCGACAAGTGGACAGTACGTGAATGCAATCACGCAAAAATTGTTGGACGATCCATGTCAGTGAACAGTTGCAAACCAAACTAAACGTAAGAAAGTCACATATTGAAGGAATAAGTTTATCAAATATCCCAACAATGCTTAACGAAAACTCAAGTTACATCATGGAGCATCCAGCAAAAATTGTTGAGCAATAATAGGTTTAATCAAACCAGAGAACAAAAAATAAGTAAACAGAGAAGGGACGACGACAAAGATAAGAAACCACGAGTTCAGCTTCCCACTCAAGGATTGTGAACCCAGAGCAGTAATTACAAACAAAACTGGGAATGGTCAATGTTTCGCTGTACAGTTGCAGAAGAAAAGATTTGGGAATCTTTAAAAGGAAAAATACCGAATGATAAAGAGCACTTTCAGATTGCGACTCTGCACACGGAAAGATGCAGGGATCCTGTATCCACTTTACAATGGATACTTTTTTCTGGGCCAAAAAGGACTATTTATGACATGAAAATCTATAAAAGGAAACTTGCGATCAAACTCTTGGGAATTAATGAACCCAGTGATAATGATAAGCGACAAATCACTAAAACTTCTTGTTTAAAGACAAATCTTTGGCTTGTCGGTGATTGATTTTCCAGATGTATGGATTTTCAGAAAAAATGAATGTCGATTTTGGCAGATTTTTTTCCTTTTGGATTAGCAAAACAGGCAGTTCGTTTTGATAAAATATACACAGCAATAATTCATAATATTAAAGTATTTTAGAAAAAAAGTTTTATTTAAGGTTTAAATATTTTAGCACTTTTCGACTATATTTGCTCGTACTGAATGCGACATTTTATTTTGACCAATCAAATGTATGCCATTCCTCAGATCACTCTTTCTCCGTTTTTAAGTGAATTCGCCTAACCTTTGTTGGTTTACTCGTAACGCACTTGGAAATGGGGTCTGACATCGCTCAGAGCTTGTTTATTTTCCTCTGCTATTTCTCCCTCGGACTGGCACACAATCCTATTCATACCGGTTCGTCCCAACTTTTTACCTTTGCGGTTTTTTATTACTCGGGGAAGTTCCGTCGGTTATGTCTTCAAGCCAATGATGTTTTGATTTGTGTTAAGCGATTTTGTGCCTGCATTTTATTTCGACCTCACACTCTTCAATTTTTTGAAGACCTCCGAGTGCTATTGTATGATCGTGTGTTTTAAAATTTTCCAGGTTTAGCGCGTCTTATCGTCGCTCAGCCTCCAGTTTTTGAACTCATATTGGTGATTCGTCTTCTTATCCCCCACATTCATTCCCTCCCCCTCTTTGGTTTGAATACTATGCTCGGTTAAGTTGTAAGCTCTTAGACCCCTGAACACTAGCGGTTGGCTTTGACATTGAGTGGGGTCCTCTACCTCGTCCTTAGTTTGTCTAATATGTAAGCACTCCCCTCGCTTCACTCTTGACCTTAGAAAAGGCTACCCAATTAGCTCATTACCAGAGTACCTTGTGTGTTTTGACAGGTCGACTAACCACCGGACCTAAGGTCACTTCATCCACACGCTCGCCCACCACGGTTACCATTTACGGAATGATTGCGTAATTGTTTTGAGGATACCAAAATTGGAGATTTTTTTGCCTGAGACATATGTCTGTGTTTTTCTCGGCAAAGTCTGTGCGATTCTTCGGTACGGTTTCATAAAGTTATTCAGTTAAGTAATTTTAATTTTGGAATTTAACCGTTAACGGGGACGGACTTATTCGTGTTGTCTCTTGTCAACGGTTTCACACGGCCTACTTATCCCCGTTTCTGTTAATACTCCTGCTGTTTTACAACTTGACAAAAACAGAGTGAAGTGTAGGCAACGAGTCTACAGAATGACAAAATATTTTTGAAGCGGTGCCTACTGAGAAATTGCCTGAACTTGCGCTTTTGTCTAAGCCGTTTTTGCCTAGAGTAATTTTTGACATTTTGCTGTGCTAGTAGTCATTGCATCCCCACTAATGACAACTGTGTGAGGCCTTGTTTGAAGTTGAGGAATAACCTCCGGTAATTTCTCAGGAATAATGATGTCTTCGCATCTGGTACGTGATTCTGTAAAAAGTTTATTCTATGCGCATTTGATAATGCATTTTTAAATGTAACTCAAGTCAGTGGGGATTTTCGGAAAGGTTGCACTTTTACTTGTCCTAACCACAACTCCCTTCTATTGACAGGTCTCTTCTGGCACCTCACAGACGTCCATGTGGACTTGGACTACGAGAAGCACACCTGTCAGGGACCATTGGGTGACCAAAAGTGCGACTCGCCATTGAGCTTGTGGCTTTCAGCTCTAAACGCCACTCGTCAAGTGCTTCACACAGCACCGGACTTTGTCGTCTTCTCCGGGTCAGTGCTTGATATTAGGATGCTTGTACTCAGTGTGATATGATGGCATGCTCTCACTGTTACTTGACCGATAGTTTGACCTCTACCTCAAATTAACAACTTGATTGGTGATTAGCTAAATGGCCAAACATTTGTGATGCCATATAGATCGAGGAGAAGGTAATAACGGAAGGACTTATTTGGTTTTGTGTCAAAAATAATTTGTTTGGTTTTGCAATAGATATTTATCATTTTAGGGTTAATGAATAATCTTAAACAGGAATTCCTCGCTGTGCATCATGTGTAGCAGCGGGACTGTGTTAGGGTACTTCGTCTTTCCATCGTGGTGCCGAAGAAGGGTAAATGTCAAAATGGTCGATTTAGCCACTGTTTTTCCTCCGCTTATTTTGTGTTGCCTTGGCTTGTTGACCTGTCTGACATGGTCCTGCGCTTTGTGCAGTCAACTGTAGTCCAAGAATGATCCGTTTTGGCTCACACTTTTCTTTTTTGGCTCCAGCTCCAATTTTCAGAGCTGAAATTGTTCGGCGAAATTTAGCTGCCTCCCCGAGTATCCTGTTAACCGGTAATGTGTGAAAGAGTTTTTATGCATACGCGGAAAGGTGCGCATTTTTTTTTCACCCGAGTCAAGCGTGGAATAGGCGTAATTACAATCTGGCCAATCCCCTCACACACTCCACCCATGACTTAATGCCCACCCTTCGCCTCTCCGAAGTCATTGTAGGCGTCGTCTGCAGCCCTTTCAGAGTACTTTTTAAAGTAGCACAATAGCGATTAACTCCCACATCGGTGGCCAGACTTTGATCGTTGCACAAGTCCTGTGATTACTTCATGGTTCTCTGTCTGGTGTTCCAGGTGTTGGTTGTACTATATCGCTTCATCACCTTGATTTCACTTTTAATCTTGTTTGTTTAAACAAATCAAGCTTTAAGGCTGCCTCGAATAAGCCCTTCTTTTTCGTGTCCCTTGCCTACTTGCTACCTTCGAAATCGACGTTTGCTGTGTGCTTGCGCATACCTACGCCTACACACACATGCGAAATTCTTTTCCAGCGTTGCTTAATTGATGTTAAAAGCCGGCCTATGAGAGCGTTTACAAAGCTAATCTCCTCCACATGGCGGTAGTTACTTGTAGCATCGGTTTTAATTACCTTGCGGTTGCACCTCTCATAGGTAATGGTGGGAAACCGGTGCTTGTGAATAACTGAATTCGGTTTTCTGTGTTGCTTCTACAAAGGCAATGTCACCCCAAATGTGACACCTCAGCTAACAAAGTGATTGGCAGGTGATTGTGACCCTAGAATGAGTCACTTTTGACACGGGTCACATCGAGGTTACTGGTTTGCTGAAAGCAGATGTAGTGAATGCGGGAAGATGGTAAAGCGGTTGGATGAATGGATAGATGGTTTGTGTGTTTATCAGAATTCCTGTTGTGTATGCCGTCTAGGTCTAAAACTACTCTTCTTAGGGTCAGCTAGGATCCTTGCAGCGCTTTTAAAAGAATATTCGCACGACCCAACGTTGATTGATTGACTCGTCTAGGGACTCCGTCACTCACGGTAACATCGCGCGGGATGAATTTGAACGTACCATGGAGACGGTGGCCTCCGCTCTGAGGGTCGTTTTTCCATCAGAGAACTCGAATGCGCAACAGCGCAATAGCATTCCAGTCATTGTCACGGTGGGCAACCATGACGTCTACCCCGACAACGAAATGTCCGTTAAGACGAACGACGCGGACCGACGCCGGTGGTGCACTCGTCTCGGTTCAAGTCCGAGGCTCTGGGGTGATTGGGTTGCAAATGCCTTCGATGCCGACGTGGATCGTTTTAACGATGGTTAGTGGTCTACCGAGTCTACATACCTCTCGGACTTAAACATTCTTCTCTTCATCAACCTACCCTGGGTTCATTCATTTACTCCACCTATCCTGAATCCGTTCGTGCATCCATCCAACCGATAGTGCTTTTTATAGCCCATAATAGTAATGCGATTTTTACCTGATTGAATCGTTATAGTTTTTTAAAAAATCCCCGAATTCTTTGAAAAAGAGGCACAAGTCTTAGGGTTTATCTTCATGTACGCAGCGACGAACTTTATCAACCGTCACGACATTACGGTCATCTTTCACGGCTTCCGCTCCACTTCTTCGTTATCTCATCTTGTTTTGTGGAAATTAGAAAAGGAGTCCTAATCGTTTTCTCCTCCTCTTTTTTTGGAATGAATAAGCAAACAACCTACTCCACATCGCAAAACAGAAAACGTGTAGTGTTTGTGAACCCGTCAAAGGATGCGATTTTGTGGAATTTAGCAAAGTAGGAAACTGCTTCTAAACGCTTAACTCCCTTGTGCTTCACTTTGGTGGAGTTTATTCCCTCTCCCTCTTGTTAACTTGAGGTTGTTTCTACTCCGTTCGTCTTCGCATCGGTCAAACGGGGCAAACGCTACGCATCGTCTCCCTCAATGGCCTCCCCTACAGTCTTCGCAACAGACAAAGCAATTCCAGTGATCCTGATCCCCTTGGTCAGTTCCAATGGCTCACCGCACAGCTTCAATCCGCCCTTCGTCAGAGCCAAAAGGTAAGCACTGTTCTGAATGCTTGTTTGGACCCCCAGATCTCGAGACTTTGCAATGCAAGACAATGCTGAAGCGTAGTGGGCAAGGTCTTTTATTATTTACAGTGACTCTTTTATCTGTAAGTCAGTTTGTTGATTGCTTGAATGTAATGGGATGGAAGTGAATAGGCTCGCTCACCCGGTACTGCCCACTTTTCTCCCCTCTAAACGGGCACTTCATCTACTCATGACGCAAAAGTAGTAATGCTTGCTTCCTGTCTTCCTCTGCCTCAAATCCGCACAGGTTATAGTTGTGATGCACTTTCCCTTGGGAGCACCGGAGAATTCGCCCGTAGATTATCGTCACCTCCACGATATCTACAACCAGCGCCTACTCAACATCTTCACCGAATTCGCCGATGTGGTGGCTTTAGGCCTTTTCGGTCATCAGCACACGGACTCCTTTCGTTTCATTTCCTCCACTTCCAAAGGTAGGCCTTGAGCTCATCCTTCTTTCAAACTGCATCGCTACTGTTCTCCCAGTTTTTTTGTATTCTCTTAAGACCTTTTTGGGCTTGTTTTCTACAGAAGGAACAAAGAGCAACCCGCTGATACCGCTATTCAACACGCCTTCTATCAGTCCGATGAATCTCACCAATTTGGGCGCCTTCAACCCACGCGTCCGTGTCTTCAACTACTCCATCACATCAACCTCTCTCCACCTAAATGATTTCCACCAGTTCCGCATTAATCTCTCCAACACTCCCCCCTTCACCAAAGTTCCATGGAGTCTTGAATATAGTGCTATCAGGGCCTACAACATTTCCGATCTCTCGGCTCAAAGTTTGGAAAGTTTACTGACGCGTCTGGAAGTTAATCATACTCTGTGGTGCGCCTACTGGAACCACGAATTGGGAGGTCCCGACCATTCCTCTGGTCCGTGCCCCAAACTTCACTCATCCAGACACTGCCGCCATATATGCACAATGCGACACCTACATTATACCGCTCTGGACGCCTGTCTCCATGACTGCGACGATGCCTCTTCCCTTGCCTCTGCACGCACAAGCACGGACCAGGTGGATAGTTGGAATGCATTACCAGTGGTGGCACTAGTAATAGTCGCCTTCCTTGCTATCCTCTTCGGAGTCGTTTTGTTGGCGAACCGAGAGATGTGTCGGAGGGGTGGAAGAAGAGGTGATAGAAGGGGACGCAGGCGGAGGGAGAGAGGGGGCGGTTACCTTATCACCTACCACCAGACAGCACTGAACGCATCCATATCTGGAGCAAGGCGGTCTGCAGGCGAGGTGGAGTTGGAGGAGGAGAAAGCGCTGAATGCAGATATAGAAGACGGAGCCTACGACGCCGATGCCAGTGGTGAAGAGGAGGAAGTGCGGAAAGTGAACGATGTCGCCAAGCTTTCAACTTCTGGAAGGAGTGGAGAGGGAGGCGGAGAGACGTATTTCTCAGTTCACAGCTCTCTAGAGCGTCTGTGCCCAAGTCAGCCTGACCACTTGGATGTTAGCGTGGAGGGTGATCGACCTGGTGCAGGCAGCGGTCGAATTTGGGAAGACGGCGTCGGTAAATTTTAACTGCATTTTCTCACCATCTCCCTACTTTTTTAAGTCTTTCGTCTCCTGCCTACTTCGCACACTCTGATGCGTAATAAATGTGAAATACACTTATTTTATCTTTGATGAGCGGGAGAAGGTTGGAGAAGCTTGCAATTTCGTCTCCGAGTCAGGTTCCTGTGTCAATGTTTGGCTGACTTCCCTTGGACCGCATTGCTCGACCTCAATCGCCTCATTCTACCGCAAGTTGGCAATTTCTCCCTTTCTCATTCACATGCAGATAATGCGTGTTCCTGGCATAGCACTCCCTCATGATTGCATGGGCCAATGGAATTCGAGGGTCGAAGAGGGTCCCAAACTCACCGACTTTAATCCATGCCTCACAGTACAGCTACTGGGGATTTTTTACACGACAGGATGGGAAGCGGCGATTTAACTAAAATGGTTCCAGGAGCCTGCGATAGTGCGTTAAACAGCTCCATTCATAAGAAATCAAACTACAGTGTGATATATCTGTGTAGGGAGTAATGTCAAGCTAGTTTAACATTAATTCACACAGGCGACTCCCCAAAATGTGCCCAATTTTCCCCTCTCTGGTGTGTGGTCCTGCGAGGTCATGTGACTTTGAGAAGCGAATCGGTTATTATGGTTTTAAAATTGTGCAAGCTCAGTCAAGAATACTGGCATGAATTATTGCCGGTGTAACAAAACGGCTGGGGATGTCCGGAACTCCAGGATCACTATTATGTTCGACTTCCAATAACTATTCCGGTTTTGGAGACAATTCTAAAGCGTTCCAGAAGTCGTCCGCTTTACCTCCTAGGGCTTGGCAGCGCTTACATGGCTAAGCCGGTCGTGTGTCCTGGACTTAGACGCAGGCTCTGACTCAGGCCCAGGGGGTGTCGGCCGTCAGGCCTGTACCCACACCCAAGGTCTCAATATTGGACACTCTGAAATCTACCTATTGATTATATAGTTGCGTCCAGGCCACTTGCCCATGTAATAGAACAAAATAGTGATCCAGTCTATGCCAAACCATGACTTTACTCCAAATCATTTGTTGAATTATCTGTGCTTCCGCTGTGCATCCAGCTTGTGTGAATCATACCATACTTCCGAGCTGTCACAAGTTAATTAAGGCGACCCCTCTCCCCCCCAAGCAATCATTCATAATTAAATTACTGGCTCCCACTTCCCTCCCTCCACGGGACCAAACCAGACAATTGCTCCCGAGGCAGTAAGTCGACAACAGGTTAGGGTTCAAATTAATGGGTCGCGCTTTGGTTGCCATGGCAATCCTCGTTAGATGCCAGCCAAGTATAATAAAACGATTGTTTTTCGTCCTAACTTCCAAATATCTGTGATTTGGCTACCGTTTAGCATTACCTCTTGTGTTTTGTTGCCAATATTTTAAAATACTCAAAAATGTTTTTAACTATCATGGACCATCCTATACCATTTTGTAATTTTCCCTATTTCCCAACAAATCTCTGCATTGCGAATTGCGCATATGAAGTGGAGTGAAGCATCACATCAGGTACTTAAAAGGTGATAAGAATCTGTGTCGATTTAACCTCCTAAACGGTAATGAGATTTCTTCCGGTAGGGCGCACTTCGACGGTGTCAATACAGCACTCTACCATGTTGGCTCAATCGAGATTCTGTTAACTGCTGAAGGTTCTAGAGAAATCTGCACATCAAACAATCCCGTAACTTGCGCTGGTGGACAGAAATTGGAGTGTTATTTCGCCAACACGTTTACTCGAATGTCTACTACTTGCCCTACTGTTCCATATACACACCTCCAGTTTTGCAGCTTTTTTACATGGTGTGTGAGGGCGTGGATATTTGTTCGAGACTCAGCACATGGACACTTGGCTTCAAAAACCGTCCTGGCTAGCTTTCCATGGATAGTTCGATCTTAGCGATTCCGCCTTCGAAGCGCTGAGGCGTGATCAGCGGAGAAGCCAAAGGGCTGCCTCGCCGTGGCCTTGATTATCTTCTTTTATAAGACCAAGGGTTCAGAAAGTGGCTGAGATTGGTGACATCACTTGAAAGACCGGCGACAGTCGTCTTCTTCGACAATTTGAATGCATCGTCTTCTAGAGGCGCATCTTAAATTTTCCCAAGCATGGTCATGAAACGGTGAGTCATGAAAATCACTTTCCTTGATTCGCTTTGGCCCAATGCCGGGAGCTTAAGGCTGAATGGAAGAATGTGATGGGAAGTGTGAAATAAAATAAACGCCCCTCAGTTGTCCCGATGACTAAGCTACGCTAGTTAGGGGATTCGCTGTTGATCTCTGCCCCGCTACAGCTGGCAGGACTTTTCGTCAAATGACTTGGACACTGCCACATCTAGAACATTCTGCTGCGTCAAACCTTCGTTAACTTCCTTTTAATTCATCCTTTTCAGGCGCTTATTCAAATAGCAAATAAACAACACATGATATTAATCCTGGGTCAGGGGTCGCCTACGGACGCGCATTAGAGCATTTGTCTCCTGATTAGTCCGATTGGAACCTCCACAAGATCCGAGCTCACATACGTAAAACGAGTTTGGAACAGATCGACACCCCTTCAAAATGGCATGCCTGGTCGTCGAGGTACCAAGCATCTGCGGTAACTTGGATAACCATTAAAAAGAAGGCACTGGAGGATCTTTTAAGGGATTTTTATCTACTCACTAGCACTCAAATCGTATTTTTCTGAATTGGATGTGCTGGAAGCCTCTCTACCACACTGGAGTTGGCTACCGAACCATTATAATCACAAGTGCTGGTTTGCAAGAATTAGTCACACCACCACACATTCAGTCAGTGTGCTTTCATAATGCAATAACGAATCTATGAAAGCTGTCTACTAATTCGGAATGCTTACCTAGTGCTGTAGCCCAAAGTCCTTTCTAAAGAACAAAGGATTCACAGTTTCAGGACAACTGTCATGGCATGGAGGCCATGCCTACCAGAAGAAGAACAAGGTTGAAGAATTTGGTGCAATGGCTTAGTTTCCTCTTGAGTAATTCTTTTTTAACAAAACTCCTTCACAAATAATCCACTGGTTCGTGCTGTTCAGTAATGGATAGTGGCGCATCTCTCTGAAGGAAACTCGTTCATTCACCACTTTTGTCAACATCTACCACATCGAAAAGAAACGAAGGACTAATAAGGACTCATTCAGCCAAGACAAAAAGGTTGAGTAGCTTGAAGGGGATAGAGAATGCTGCATGATTGAGTAATGGGAAGAAATTAAGTCCAGACACGTATTGCCTTGCTGTAAACAAACGAACCAACTTTATATTAATTCGTTGTTAGATTAATCTAGTGTGTTTTAATCAAGTTCTGCTTCAATGTTCTAAAGTTGAACCTTTGCATAAACTTTACAAGTAAATTAATTCATGAAGGCTTTTGACACGCGTCGCACAACTTATCCCCTAGCTACGTTGTGAATGCATGTCTAATACGTACCAAAATTCATGAGCATGGCTTTTATCGGAGGTGACTTTCAGTTACTTTCCACCCGAATGGCCACATAAGTGTCAAGGTTGAACTGTAGAAGAGTCAAGCATGAAAGTGGTTACATCACAAAGCTCCGCCTGACCGACTCTCCTCCCTTCAGTGACGTGCAGGAGAGTGCCTGTGGTGCTCATACAAGCAATTCGCAAAGATGAGAAGCGGAGCGGAAGAAGGCAGTCATAACGTAGCACTTCAGCACTTCCCTGGAGATAAAAGGTGCTCAAATATTCTGGCAGAAAAAGTTTTGTCCACAGACGGAAAAGTTGGAGGCCTCTGACGCGATCCAAAGGTCAGATCACCCAGCAAAGGTGCAATAGAGGTGCAACTAAGCAGTTCCTGCATCAAAACCTAGAGTCAACAAACAATACCACCGCCCAGTAAACTATTCACGCGCTCAACTATACGCGCCCTAATTAATTTACCAATTAACGATCGGGTGTGATTTGAATTATTGATTAGTTAATTAAATTGTCCTTCCACCTGGTTGCATGGTGAAGTTAACCTGGCAAACGGAATTAGCTGCGTTTTCTTCAGCCTGATCAAGAAGGAAAGCAGTGAATTGTGAATTCGCTCAACTGTCTACGATGCCTTTGATAGGTAGGTAAACAAAATTCATAGCATCACCTGAAACGCCGCTTCATATTTTTCACCCGATTTCATTTAATTCTCAGCCTTTTGTTGTCTTTCAAACAGGCAAGCATTCAGAATAGTGCCTATTTTTTACGACCACAAATCTGTAAAACGGTCTTCATGAATACTAAATTACTGGCCTCCTCAGTACTACTTAAATAAATGGAATGGATTACTATTTAGATACGATTTGTCCTAATGTATTCTATTAAATTTGTATTTTTCTTTCCATTTGTCAGATTTCATTATAAAAATATCAGAAGATAAGGAGGATGAGCAATGTCCTCCAGAAAGGACTCTTGAACAAATTCCAGAATCCCTCTGGGGAACGCTTGACAAGATCATCGCGATACGTCTTAGGCCGGATCAAATTAGTGAGGCAATTTCCGCCACCGTCCCATCTTACACTCATCCACCAACCGCTAAGGAATATGATCTATACAAGTTTTTGGAGGTAAAATTACTAATTTCTCC
The DNA here is from genome assembly GCA_001870725.1 of Taenia solium. NCBI lineage: Eukaryota > Metazoa > Platyhelminthes > Cestoda > Cyclophyllidea > Taeniidae > Taenia > Taenia solium. The sequence goes on along the minus strand of MIEF01009207.1, from coordinate 39,655 downwards.
CTTCTACCAAAATATCTAACATAAATCTTTAGATTATAAATTTGGAATTGAAGTTGGACTCCGACTACATGGAGTCTTTCAATAACTCGCCTTCTGTCGAAGCTGAAATCTCGATAGGTTTTCGTCCCTTCATTGTTCAATGGATGATCCATGTATGAGGGTCATAGCATTGCAGTTTTGATATTATGATTGACAATAACTCAAAATCTTTGAGAATTTTTATCCTTAAGATGCATCAATGGATGGGGATCCCAACGCGAGCCTTGCACACAGCTGTGGGTCTAATGGATCTGTGCACCCAACTTCAGCCCATTGCATGTCAAGACTACCAGACGTTGGCTATGGCCGCACTCATTATGGCCACATTACAATGGGAACCTATTTTTAAATTTGACTTTTCTAAGCTGACGGAAGTTACTCTTAATGAAATGGATCCGCAACAGGTTGGTGCCTTCATTTTCAATTGTTCCAACGAGCTCTATTACTTTTTTTCTTTACTGAAATGCCTTTTAGGTAGAAAGAATGATGACATTAATGAGGTCTTGGGTTGGAAACAGGGCTAATTTTCCAATTCCTCACGAATTTCTCGACATTTTTATTTTTGGCCTCATTGACTTCAATTTGGATGCTATTAAATGGGTAATTCCACTTGCCGCATTGGAAGCTGTTCAACAGCGTGGCCTTGGAGTTACTTAAAAATAAAAATACTTCTACCCTCTCTCCAGACTAGAAAGGTCTGCAATTACATCTTCGATTTGGGTCTTCTGGACGAGCGATTGTGTCACTATGCTGCAAGCCTGCGATGTGCTGCAGTTCTCTACCTTATTCGTTACATCTTGAAACAAAAATGCGATTGCTCGCGTTCCAAAAAGAGTAGTGACAAAGGTTCCCAATATCGTAACCTTCCCCTGTGGTCGGAGGCACTGGAGAAATTTACAAGTCATCACGATACTGTAATACTTCGACGTGTTTCCGGAATCTACTTGGACGCTCTAATTTTCACTCAACAGTATGGCGTCGAATTTTATCGGCAGTTTCATTCAGGCTCACCGAACTCGGTATGTTGGATGATTTGGTGCAGTAAAAGTCAACTAAATGATCAAATCTTCATTGCTGTTAAAGCTTTGTTAATTTTTTGTTTCCTTCTTCTTCTTTGATGACCACAGGTCGTTTTCAACAAGTACATGCGACCGGAGTATAAGCGTATTGCAATGGACCCAAGATTGCGCAACTTCACCAATTCCGATAAAATTAATTTGGCATTGTCATAACCAAGATTTACTTAGTCAGTGGAGGAAAGCTCTCCACATCCTGATGCCTTGAAAAGTACTTTCCTCCAAATTGTCTGTACCTGGAGTATGCATTCTCACTTTGAGAACTACTGCCTTATTTTTGTGTTGTTCCATCCAAAAAAGGAGGCACTCCTTCTTTGTAACACCTTAATCAAAATTATTTTCCTTTGTTGCTTCTTTTTCTCGTTTTGGAGGTATTAGCTGCCATTAAAAACGCTCTCGACTTATGCGTAAAGACATAAGCTACCTTGTTCGGTCCTTCGTCGTCTATAGGAATCCAAGTAGAAGTCACTGGGGGATCCGTTGAGGCAGAGGGTGGGAGAGACAATTCCTCTCAGTTAAAATATTACCTCACGAATGCGTGGAATCCTGAGAAATCACTTCCGAAGACTACGGTGGAATTAAACCAGATCCCAATTTTAGTAAGCTTTCCTCTTAGAAGTCGTGACTTCTACCAACGGGATCGTCATCCAGAATCATCACCCCATGGCATGCATCAGCGGTGCCTCTTGCTGTCATACCAATTTTATTCAACCATCTGCTCTAAAGTTGCTACATGTAGTTAAACAATTCAAGGTCTGACTTCTCTGTGATAAAAGTCAAAATTCGTCAACTTTATTGTGTTTCATGGGGATGCGCATGAGTGTCCACGCCAGTCTGCCAGATGTTAGTTCAATAAAACTGAAGAAGGGGAGGGGAAGAATTCAGCCGTCGCGTACATGATATCAGCACTGTTTGTGGCTGCGTCTAATGTGCTCGCAAAGGTAAGGAAAGGGGAAGGAAAAAAAATTAAATCGGGAAGAAGTGCAACAACGCTGCATCATCATCGTCATGTCTCCTGGTGATGAATGCTTTGAAGCGATGGCCGACTTCGTCACACTGGGTCACTGAATTAAACAATTCAAGTCAAAAAAAATAGCACAACTTCACACACTTGGAAACCATGTCTTAATTCCATATTTCACTTTCCAAAGGATCGGTAAAAGCTCAACTGGCCAATCGTGGTGGGCTAAAATTTCCATGCTAGTAATTGGTTCGGTTCCTTCTGAGCTCCTGACGCAGTGAGTAGTCAGGTAGATATCGGAGACTATCTGGATGTGCCTTCGCTGGCCAACGATTTTAATTTCCCATACACCTGGAATAGGTCGCCGCCTAATACGGGCCTAGTAGGACGGATTGAAGGAAAGCACGACTCCAAAATGCTTGCAGCATAAGCCTTCATTTAAAATTAATGCAAAATCAAGTAGAAATGTTTGTTCAGGGTCGCGATCACTCTCAGCATATCCGATTTAGACCGCTAGAGTGGTAGCATATTCCAGCGCGAACAAAGTGGTGGTCTTGGACTGCACTAGGCAAGGACACCGCTGGATGGAGACCAGTGCCACATCCACATCACCCACGCCTACTTTGCGAAGGTAAAGGAAAAGTAGGTACTGCTTTGGCAAACGTCCTTTCTCGGTCCAACTCAGAAGTTTGGCGTCCACACAAGGCAATTCTTCAGTAATTAAAATTGAAGGGTCAAATCGTGATCATGCAGGAATGGAACCACCTATTAAAGACTTGCAGAAAGTCGGTGAAAGTTCCAATGATTAACCTGTTGACTCATTTGGTCGACCTTTTCTGACCTACTTGGTCTTGATGCCCATCAATGCCGCCAAAGCTCCCATATTCTTCCTTGCATTACCAAACCTGGTTAGTAACATCAGACACGTATTCACATTGAAGAGAAGATGACTCGCTGAACATAGCCACCTGGATGTTGGGTCTTCCTCGCAATCATCCCACTTGCTTTATAATGTCATGCGGCCTAAAAAGTTACTCAGAATCCACACTTGATTGTGCCCAGTACCACTGTCCCTGCTGTTGCATAGCTGACATATTCACGGAGGTGACTATGAAAGTGTGGCCTTTGGGAATCAGTAAAGGACGGTATTTCTAGCCCTAGAATATGCCACTCCCCTCTTCGTGCATTACGTTATCGGTAATGGAGTCGAAGCATTACAGAGTCATTCGCTTCGTTAATGACCATAATCAAGGGGACTCAGTGGTGATAAAAATGTAGCTGCAATTGTCCAAGCAGACAATATGCAATTTCATCAAATGGAATTCACAGAAATGGTGGCAATGCTGCGGCCTTTCAGGGAAGACTAATAGCGACTCCGATAGCTATCCAGCAAGTACTACATAGTTCTACAACCTGTACTATTGAACATGATGGACTTGCCCTTGGTCAGTATTCAACCTACCGGAAATGATGGCGCCATTCCACCTGCACCTTCTTCATTATCTAACGTCTTCCTTGCATTGGGAGGACGCCAGCATCTACCATGTGTTGCTCTAGTCCATAACTCTCCATAAGGGGTTCCAAGAAGCAGTACCTAAGAAATGGTATCTCATGGTTACCTAAAATGCCCACTTGAGTGCAAGTTAGAGCAGTCAAACTCACTATAACGTTTAATTGCACTTGGTACAAGAATTCAAGAAGTAATACTTCTAAAAGCCGCGTTAATTCATTTATTGAATCGTCACCGTCTCGAAGAAGCATCTTATGCCATTCGATAGCTAAAAATAAAGGGAAATTACTCCGTTAACAAAACATTTGCTTAAAAAATACATTATGTGAATGAAGTAGTTGACAATGAAGTGGCGTTAGGGTGGGGTTGGATGGTGTGGAGTAAACACTCAGATCATGCTCTCCCTGTCAATCTGCAGTAGGTCTTCAATACAGCTGATGGTAGTCGAGAATTCCCCAGCCTTTAACACATTTGCATGAACGAGAACAATTAATTCAAAGTTCCGGCCACATGCGACCTTAACCACAAAGATGCTTGAGAGGACTTTATATTAGCATCACCTCTATTCGGAGCATTGCTATGTCAAGTACTGTGATACGTTCAGTATTCCAACTCTCACCTACACCAGTCTCTTTAGACGGCTCTGGTGTAATAAATAGCATTAGAATAATATCCACTAATCAAGGTAACTCGAAGAGACCTCAGCCTGCAAACGTAATCGGATGATGAAGGAATGAAATTAACAAGGCAGTGTATTCAAATCATCAAGCACCTTACTAATGCAAAGACGGTAATGAAAATTTGGGCATTTACATTACACCTCATGGAACCGTAGTGACAAGAGTTCCAGTTAGGTTGGAATGGCGTGTCAATCGCACACCAACTTGTAAAGCGGCAAAAAACAATTTCACACTTTCTCCTCAGGGACTGCTTCATCTTAGAATTGTTATTCGCTTCGCAAACGCCTTATATATCCCCTCCTCCAATTCATAATACGCTACACATTTGGCTCCACTCAGTATTGAGACGTGATGCATTGTTCCCTTGCATCCCTCTATCAATTCAATGCCGGCTTCATTTCAATGTGCTCTCCATTCCACCTCAAATGCACCCAGTGTAAGCAAACAGCAATTGATGTCCTGTTCGGCTGACACCACCGAAATTGGGGCAGTTAGAGCACATTGGAAAAAGTAGATGACTTGGCATCACAGAATGTGCAGAGAGGGCAAAAGTCGTGCTTCTAGTCTGCACAAACCAACCTCGCCATCAACACCAGTGTAATAAACGCATCAAGCTGCTTCCACACACATGAACTAATCCCAATGCTATCCCAGCTGAATGTTCACCTCTAGTCCCTCCTCAAGTGGGTGGAATGTGGGGCGGTCGCACAGGAAGACTTCTACATTACAACGCTCCTCGTAGCACTCGCCACTGTCAACAAGCTGCAACAACGAGGATGGTGCAGCGAGAGACGAAGCAGCAAGAAGTCGAGAGACGACCAACGAAGCCATTGAAGGCGAGGAGACGAGGCACGAAGCAGGCGTTTGGGATCGCCTTAATTAATTTACCGATGTCGTGTGACTTATCGATCTGACGTGATTTGAATTATTGACGAACCAATTAATTTGTCTGTCTGTCTGCACGCTTGCGTGGGCTAGAATTCACTCGAGGCGAGTGATGAACTGACTGATGGCCTGATTTTGGAAGGTATTCTATTTCTGCCTGTAAAAGCACAACGGAAGTCAGAATCGCCTATCACACATTAGTTCCAACAGTGAAAGTGGAGAATGAGCGAGTTTTGCGGCTTTGACATGCATCCTGATCCCGTGCACATAAAAGTTTAGGGAGGGTGTTGCAACCGAGTTATGCATCTCTACATGGGTACATTACTGCCTTTTCATCAATATGTAAGGCTAGTGCAATATTTGCACCCGCCAATTGTTAATAAATGTGGTATTTTGTAGTACCATCTTCCTCTTTTCTTTGTTTAATGTAAACCCATATAAAGTGTGAGGTTCATATACCTGGCCACCAGCGATTGTTTTATGTGTTGAAAAAATAAATGAAGGTAGTATGTTGTAGTATGGCATTATATTTTCTGATAGGTCCCATCTAGACCGACATGGAACCTATAGATCCGGAAGCAGAACCACCAGAAGAGCAGGAACTTGAACAACAGGCAGGTCAAGCTAGTAAGGCCAACACCAATGCAGCATATTACCAGTCTTCCGATATTTTCACTTAATTTAATAACTTTTTTGCGAAATCATACCCTTTTTTAGTCTACTTTATAACATTTTCTGACTTCTTCTTTTAGTCCACAATCTGTTAGTTGGGGCACTGTTATTAGGTAATTTGGTCTTTTTCCAATGGATGCCTCAGTATCCTTATTGCTACTTCTTTCACATTTGTATTAATTCTTTCTGTAAATGGTAATTAAAATATGCATTTGCTAGACATTATCACATTTGTGTGACTGCGGGTAAGTCTTTACTTCCCCATCTCTACCATTCCATAGAATTAGTGGGACGGCCATTAATATTGGATGGTAGAGAAGATCTTCATTTCGCCAATCCCGAATATTCTCTCCGGCAGTTAGGGAGACATGTCAGATTGGCCATAGGCAGATTTATCCATCTTTTCCCGGTAAATCCACTTGATGATCCAACAAGTGCGCAATTTCCAGTTGTCATTGATAATATTGTGGTAGAAGCACAGGAGTACTATCTTTTTAGAACGGTAGGTGCTCTATTATACGCCCTACGGTTGTGATCCCCGTTATAAATGTTAAAAACTGTTTCAACTTCTTTTGTAGACCACGCTTTGGGAAAGAGATAGCGATGAGCATTATATGGAAGCATATAACCAAAACTTCCTTGCCCGTTGCGGTATCGGAAGTCATATTCGCGTCCAGCTTATTGAATGGATGAAAATGGTACAAAAGTGATAGAGATGTGACGATAGTAATGAGATTGGCAGTACTACATTAGTTTTGTGATTTTCCTTTGCAAGGTACGCTTGTGGATGCGGATTTCAAGACGAACTTTGCATGTAGCCGTAGGGCTTATGGACCTGTACACCTGGCTTGAACCCATACTACTTCAAGATTATCAACTATTGGCTTTGGCGGCGTTAACTTTGGCAACTCGGTTTAAATCGCCTGATTACAGAGTCATTTATTTTCTCCTAAGTGCTGTTTGCAATTTTGCATGGACTCAGCCACAGGTTAGTTACCTTTTTTGCCAATCAGTCTACCTTACTTTAATCACTTTAGATAGTGCTAATGGAGGTACAATTAAGGGACAAAGTTAAAAGAAGGATTAATTTTCCCACACCTTACAGATTCCTCGACATATACATAAACGGTTTCACAGATTTTTCCGACGCTAGAAGGCTATGGGTATTTTCAGTTTAATTCTTAATTTTTTCTTTAGCTGACTGGCTTCTTTGTTGCTCACAAACTTATTTCTGTCTTCAGGCTGTAAGAGCTTCCAAATATCTTCTAGATTTGGGACTAGGTGCGGAACAGCTGTGTAGACATTCTGCAAGCACGCGTTGCTGCGGAGTGCTTTTTCTCCTTCGTTTCCTTCTAAAGCGTCATTGCAATTGTGCTAATTTGGGTCCAGGTATAGGCGATGCGTGTCCCCATGCCGGCATACCTACATGGTCGGAAGCGCTGACTAGACTTACGGCTTTGAATGATGGCCCGCAATTACGAGCTGTTGCCCTTATCTATGGATCAATTCTTCATGGAACTATAGTGACGTGTGTCCCCTATTTTATGCTACATCACAGAGCTGCAACACAATCGGTATGACAGGTGAACTCCTTCCAGAGAGTAATCGAAGCTTTACATAACCTAATCGAGGACTTTATTTGATAAAACTTAATCAAATTTTGTGTTTATTTGATAATTTTGCATTCTTTTTACTCCCGTGCGTACAGATCACTTTCAACGAATATGTAGGACCGACTTACCACATGATTGCCTTAGACCCAGTACTCTGTGGATTGACAACAGACGACTTGTTTGACATTGCTCGATTTCCGTAAAGCCACGTGTTTTTGGTGGTGGAGAAGGCTATACATCCAGCTGTCACATGGGTGAACTGATGCGTCCTTTTCCGGTGTTGCATTCGCGGAGGGGGCAAACTTCCCTCCATTCCTGTAACACTTTGCCTCAACAAAATCTTGAGGTAATTACATCTCCTGCTTTTGGGGTCTTAAAGGGGCTTCTGTAGGCACCGAGGAAGGCTGTATCAGCTGCTGTCACACAACAAACGATGGCAAAGACTTAACGCCAACCTAGAGTTGATTGAGGAAAATTTGACCTAGAAGAAGACTTCAGAGCTATTCCTTGGCCGAAGGCATCACATGAAATCTACTCCAAACTCACTCCCAACTGACGTTAGAGCACCCACATATCCATCTCGATTTCCTTCCATAGTTGGCCATTGAAATCTCGGGAGCTGCCTCTCGAGTGTCCATTTTTATTTATTTATTAGGTAGCCTTGCCTTGGAGAATGCAAATTTCAGCTGTTAATTTGGATTCTATCCCCCTTGGCTCACTTAGTCAGTCCTCCTACAGCATGGCATTCAATTGAGTAGTCATTCGATTGAACCGGTTGGCCCGAAGTTTACTTCAGGGTTCCAGGTGGACGTGCCATCAACGTCGCTTGGACTTCCTTGTTGCGATCAGTAGATTGGAGCTGTGCTATTGGCCCAACGACCTTTGCGATGGGATGGGGAAGCACAAGCTGTAGCACAGCTACCTCCATGATGAGTTGGGGTTTTCATAGACCACGGCCTCTGTATAAGACTTAGGCAAAGGTGATTGTAAAATAAGTTTGTATCTATCGATATCAGAAACGATGGAAACATGAAGGAAATCAGGCTTAAAATGGATTAGCTGAGACCTTGCGGGAGTACTTGCTAGAAAATTCGGTCCGCTAGGCATCCGATTGGCTCGAGGCTTGCGTCATGGTTCCAGGTGAGCATGCGACTTTTGCGCTTCAAACGGAGAGGTTGCAATACTGCCTCAATGATTCGTTAGAGTTGTCATAGACTGTCTTCGTCGTGTGGAATAGTACCGAATCAAGTGCCGTTAGATGCCATATCATCGGCCCTCTACTGATCGACATTTGGAAACAACGGCGTATTTTGTGACAAGAAGGAGGTTGTGATCGTTGTGTAAGCATATCATGCTGGGATTTGGAGACACTTGAGTTATATCCAAAGCGACCTCATCTTTCCGGCTTTTGCTGTAAAATAAAGCTTCACCACCGGCCATGGATCCACCGATGTGGGCGCAAATCTTGTAGTAGTCTTTCAAGAAAACCGTAGTAACAGGGGCAGTGGCAATGTGGCTGGGCACATTAGTGGAAGTAAAAAACCACAAAAATGGGAAGGGAGACTGAAGGTGGAGTAATGGCTCCTAATTACTGTATGTAATCAACAAGCTTGACCTCAAGATGTCAACTCGCTGTCTGAAGGGAAACCTTCATAACACTTACCAACTGGCAGCTCATAACTGGACTCTCTTGGCTGTCATAGGTGATTAGCTCTCGAGTTGGGTAGAGAAGCCACTCAAGTGCTCCACCATTGTCATTTTGTGGGAGGAGTTGGGGTCCAGCCCATGAGAGCGATCAAAAGCCCCTCTGTTGGTCTTCTCTTGTCCACAGAGAAGTCTTGCAGCACTACATCGATCGTGGGGAAAACAGCCCCCTGCCCTAAATGACAACTTATTTGAAATCTCCTCTTAATTGCTAAACCTTGATTTGAAGAAAGAAGGACTTGCGCTGCGAATGGGATGATCTGTGGAGACCCTAACGGAAGGGCTAGAAATGGCGTCTAGACTTGACCACCATTCCGGAAAGTTGTTACCGACAGCCCAATGAACTTTCGTTCCGAAGCTGTATGTATCACCTTTGTGAAGGTGTGAGCAGAGTGAATGCGTGATACTCCCTTCACTTCTCTACCGAGTGGATGAACCCGGATAGGCGGATAGATGTGCCCAGACAGCACGGATGAGAGGGCAAGCCTTACTAGGAGGGACAGACGTGGAGTCTTATCCCCACGATAATGTTTTACTGGGACACTCGGCTTTTCGGCCATTCCTCCTACAACTAGAGATGGACACACGAAGCAGCCAGTACATTCCTCCGTTCCCAATAGAGTTCCCATACATGACGAAAGACATGATGCAGTGGGATCGCCAAGAGAGATCAATAGAGTTGCAGTCAAGTACCAATTTGGTGACCGACATGGTTGACTCGAGGATATCCTTTTATAGCACCAATCGCGCTGTGATATTCGACGCAAGTGAATGATGAGAGAAAGCGCTGGAGACAAACTCAAGAAGGGTGAGGTGTTTTGCGGTACATAAATTGTTTGTTTTCACTCTCAATCTTGGTGAAAGGCCACTTAAATGGGCTCCCAAATCGAGCCAATGCGGGACAGTCTGGAATCCGAATGAATTTAATTGCCTCCATCCAGAGCCAAGACACAGCGGATCTGATTTTATCTTGAAGTACAAGTCTGTCCAATAAACTCACGTTTTCCTAACAGGCAAATCTGGATACCAAAGAAAACCTGTTTAATCAACACTCAATTATTTGCAATGATTTGCTCGGCTATCTTCGTCTCGGAGTGCGTGGTGAACACGCGAATGTCTTATGGCATGATCACGTGAAAAACATCGCTTAGGAAAATGTAAAAACAGGAAAGACTGAAGATGGGGTCGAAAGGACGTCTTCAACCGTCCCAAGCGCAAGTTGTCCAACGGCGAGTTTTTGTGACAGGAAGAGTTATGTGGCCTTTGGTCTGCTTTCTCTCATGAGGAAAGAACTTGGATTTCAACTGGACCGATTCAATAGTCATGTGGGGTTTTTAATGTAACTTGAATGAGAACCTCATCACAGTAGCTTGTCTTATCGACTTCGCAGTCACAGAGGGGTATCTTTAACACTTTCTTGATCTAACATTTAATTGAGCTCAAAACTAAGGAGGTCATTGAAATTTAGACACTACCTTCCCATTTTCAGTCCCAGATGTATTCACACTCCTAAAAGGAGCCACGCCTCTCATAGGTTAGTGTCCCTTTGTCTCCTAGGTCAGCGGGAAGAGCCTAGGCGCACCCGGTTCCTCGATAGCACATGTCAAGGCTTAAATCTCACAAATCGTGGCGCAACCACGCACGCACTCTACATTAACTAGAGCTGTGAAGATGTCGTTCCTAGAGTCTTTGTCTATCTTCGGGTCTCCTTGTTTCGTGCACATATTCATAAACACAAATTTGTAGTTCATTACAAAACCTCACGAGATCCACTCCGTTAGCTTCAAATGAAGGAATGAAAAGTAATTTGCTTATGCACGGATCCCATCGCATTCGGATCATCAAAAGAAGTGAGCACATGGGAGTAAGGATTTAAATGGAAATAAGGTAAACTGAAGTACAAATTAATTTACAAATATAATTCCATGACAAGGGAATTGTTTGTCAAAGGTAGCAATACGTCTTGCTACGTGGAACTAATGTTATTTAAGAAGACATGCGATATTAAACGCAGTTTATGGTCCATTGCAATTCCACCGTATTCTTTCTTTAAATACTTGTTAAACACGACCTGTGTGCATGAAAAATGTAGGTAAAGAGAGTAAGTAAATTGGGGATTATGCCTTCTACAAATCAGTTACAAAGATGATTGACGACTAATATGCCTAAGGCTATTTATAAGTGTTTAATGGAAAAATTGCATTCATTTATTATCGAGGGGCTGCGTCCAACGTACCATGTATGGTATGTTCGTGCGGTGTTTCAAATGATACAGGACGGCGTATGCTCCAATCGTGAGGTGTTGTTGGCCATATAATTTGGCAACCTTTTTAAGGTGCTTGGTTTCCCTGTGGCCTGTAAATTTCTCCATTGTGGGTGACCACGGCGATGTGAAGGAAGGTTCACGCCCATAGTCAGGGCTATAACCAAGTTGCTGCATGCAACGAATGAGGTAGAGCACACCGGCACAACGTATGCTGGCGGAATATTGACACAGGTTGGCTTGACAGAGACCCAAGTCGAAAAAGTATTTGCAAATTTTCCTAGCCTTAAGGTAAAAAGTGCTTCGTGAAACACATAGACACTAAGTTCTAGAAAATGACTTAATGATACCCATTTTAACTTGACGGGCGAGAAATCAGAGAGACCAAGCATGTAGTGCTCGAGAAAGGTATATGGAGTGGGGAAATTAATCCTGTTTCCAACGCACTCCTCCAAATCCTCCTCCATCTTTGCAAGCTAAAAAAACGACATAGAATCAAGGAAGTTGTGTAGTTCTTTGTAGCCCGGAGGGCAGTAAGTATAGGAGACGAACCTGAGCCGGCGTGTAGGCAGCCGCAGCACTTTCGCACAGCGCCAAATCACTCATTGTTACTCCAGGCTCCCTAATGCGAGTGGCTAGTTTGATCGCTCCCAGGGCCAATAACTGATATTCTTGGGGTAGTATGGGTCGAAGCCAAGTGTACAAATCCATCAGACCTACGGCCACATGCAATGTTCGCACTGGAATAGCCATCCACATGTGCAACTAGAAAAGATTGCCAGATCAATGCGAATTATTAATAACACAACAATATCTTCACCACACCTTTACCTGAATCATCCATTGGATAAGACACTCCCGAGTTTCAGGGGCAATAGCGCAACGGGAAAGAAATTGAGAGTTGTATGCCTGCATGTATTGTCTATCTAGCTCGAAACTCCCTCTTAAAGACTAAAAAAAATGGGCACAATGATAAGAAGAAGTCTGGTTTGAGGTATCATACAGAGGAGATACTGACAATCATACCCTCAAATAAATTTGGAGATCACCTCGTGTCAACGGATCGTCATAGTCACGTGTTGTAAGAGGTCCCAATGGATTTTCATCTCTTTGATTTCTCCTAAACGTGCGGGAAAAAAGCTGTCTGATGTAAGCTTCATCGCATTCGTCCACGTAATTGATGTTACGGAGGTAGACCGGGGAAGGAGATATATTTACGAAGTTTTGTGATCGTGTTATCAAGTTCGTCATTTCTAAATGTCAGCAAAATAGAAATATCGAATGGAGACTGTCAAAAAATATGGATAGACTGCACAAAAAGGTGTTTCTGTGGGCGAAATTTTACCGATTGTTTGATTAATCATTCGTCGAGCCTCAGTTGGAATAAAGAGACGTTCAGGAAGTTCACTGACTGGAAAAAAGCAGACAGTGTGATCAATGTAATTGTGATAAAGTTGCAAAAGGAAGGAAACTGAGGGCAGCAACGCCAATCACTCCTCATGGAATAATGTGCCACCCGAAGTGGTTGTGAAGAGGTCATGAAAAATTTACCATTCACATGTATTCCGCCTTCCTGTTGTAGTGGAGGATGTCGGTCATCTTAAGTAAATGTACAATAAGATGTTTATCATGGATGGGGTTATGACAATTCTAAGGCATCAATTGAAAGACTCTCGATATTTACTGGACATGTAAATAATCTCTTTTGTTATGAAGTAGGCTTCATAAGACAAGCCAACTTTACCATTAGTTGGATTCGATGCTTCCACTACCGGTGGAGCTGTGAAGGAAGCTGACGCACGCTGTTCATCTTAAGTGAAAAGATAACACCTGCGATAAAACCAAAACCCAAGCCTTTACTGCTAGTGTAAAAGCAGTATCTAAAAATTAAAAGAGACAATACCCTGTTTACTTGAAAACAAGAAATTTAATCCATTGTGGTATGCCTTGATGAGTTAGAAGTGGATTGTGTCAAGACAACCAAATTTACCACAAATGAGATTCAGTGCCTCCGCTCGCAGTGAACATGTGTTTCCAGTTGATGCGTACAGCACGTCTTCAAAAGAGGATAATGAGGTGATTACACTAGCTAGGGTGGAGCTTTTAATGATAAGCTGAATACAACATCTAATGGAGCAATCAGAGTATTTGACAAGATAATACCATATTTACTGAACAAACAGAGAACCTATTCTAAGGATGGGAGGAAGATCCTTCCAAAAAACCAACTTTACCTCTAGCTAAAATTGGTGCTTCTTCTTGAGGTGGACATGCGTCTGAAGTTGACGCATGCTGTTCAACTGCAATAAAACGACAATGACTTGATGGTGAGGCTAAAACCTAAGGCTTCCCTAGTTAGGTAGACACACGATCAGATGAAGTGACTGTGTGATTAGTAGACTTTAAAGAGAAAATGCTAAAAAATTGAGCATCTAATACGACTTTTTTATGCATCAACAAGAATTGGAGGTATGGTATGTCAATGAAGCCAAATTTACCCCTAAATAGATTTAATGATTCCTCTCGTGGATGACATGCAGCTGCAAGTGACGCATACCGTTCATCTGTAAGAAAAAGAACAATGAGAGATGGCAAAATTTAGACTATATATTTTAAGATAGATATAACGTCTGACAGGGTGAATGAGTGACGAGAGAATTAGAAAAAGTCAGTAGCACAATTATTGGGGTCAGTTTCTGTCAAAAGAGCCTTAGTTACCTATAGCTAGATTGAGGCTTTGCTCGTGTGGTAGAGATGCATCTGCTGGTGATACGTACTGTTCTTCTAAAATGAACACACAATGAGACGGTGGTGTTGAAAACTAAAGGATTTTATGACAAACTAAATGCATAACATTGAAGAAGTGACTGTAGGATTAGCTGATTAAAATAAGCAATAATTGATTCACTAGTTGGCCAAAGAATATCTTCTTTCATGAAATATCTTTAAGGTATAGTTAATAAAGTCAGTCTCACCTGTAGCAAGATTCGGTGCCTCCTCTAGTGGTTGAGATTCATCTGCAGTTGTTGCATGCTGTTCAACTAATATAAAAGAACAACGAGGTGGCATTCATGGCTGGTCTCAAACCCAAACCTAAGGCATCAGTACTAAGGTAAACACAGCATCCGATTGGGTGAATGTGAGTATGATAAATTTGAACAGGCAATATCTTATTTACTGGACGAAAAAAGAACCTCTTCTACTATGGCATGTGCCTCCAAGGGTAAGATGGGGGTTTCGTCAAGAAGACCAAATTTACCACGATCTGATTGTACTGTGTCCGCTTGCTCTGGAGCTGTGTCAGCAGCTGAAGTGTGCTGATCATCTTAAAAAAAGGACAATGTGCTAATCATCGTAGCTATTATGAAATCTAAACATAATTTTTCCATTTTAGAGTAGATACAGCAATTGATTTCGTGAATGCGCTATTGGTAGATTTAAAAACTATGACTTATTACCTAGCCAATCTGACAAGCATTTTTACAAAAGCATGGATAGCCAAATAAAGGGAATAGGTCTTATAGAGGAGAGAAGAGTTACCATGAGCTGCGTCCTGTTCTTCCGCTTGCGATGCATCGGGATTCCCAGGTGAAGGGTCTTCTCCATCTGGATTAGAAATGCAATATCTTGAAGGAAATACGATAGCAGAACAACTCTCTAGGCTAATTTGATAGGTAAACGTGATTGCCAAATGCGTCTACACACATTTTAGATCATGATGGAAGTATAATCATATTTGACATTTTTCATACGAGAGGCTTTCCTGTAGATACTCTCTATTTTGCATGAGTCAGTTTCTTCGATTAAAATAGACCATAAAGCGTCTAGTTTATTTGCAAAGTGGTTTCCACGATTGTTCCTCTCGTTAAAGAAAGCACCTTCTACGCATCGGTAAAACACCAGTCTCTCCAAATGTGTATATCCAGTGAGGTCGTTCTGCATGCGATGCCCAGATGCCAAACAATAACTTTGACATAGACATGTTGATCAATTCATACCTTTGGAGTGATCGTGATTTTGACTGCCATCGTGACTGGCGGTGATTGAGATTGCCTCAACCAACTCGCAAAACAATTCATTTGAAGGGAACCTACCTTCTGTGGTGTGGCGCCTCTTTGCCTGTGGTGATCTTGTGGTATCAGCCTGTGCGTCTTCTTCATCTAAAGTGGAACGTCAAAAGCAATTATGCTCAGTGAGTTTGGCAGAATAAAATGAGAAACTTGACAGTTGTCATATAAGTAAGGAAGAAGAAAAGTAAGCGAAGAGAGAAGTTAGAGTTACTTCTTTGAGATCCGGATGGTGGAGAACTTAATCTACGTCGTTGAGTGTCTGTGAAATGGGAAAGACGAGAAGACAAAGTGAAAACATAATATTACTGCCTAAATTATAGCTAGATGCGAGCTCGATGAGAGCATGGTGATAGTGGAAGCATTTAAATCTACCTCTTAAACTCGACTGTTCCTCATTCGCTTCTCCTTGGCCTCCTTCGGAATCTGATTAATGTAAACAGTAAAAATGGTTTATTTTAACTTTGATTTATTCAAAATGATCAATATACTAAATTATTTATGTTCCCATCGTTTAGCAGACAATTAAATTAAAATGAAGTATGTACAAATGGTGAAACAATTAGGGGTAGTGCATTATGTGTGCGAGAATCAAATTAGTCTCCATTATGACTGAAAGTAATGGACCCACGTTGTGATGACTGATCTGGAAGCGACAACCTCCTTGAACTTTCACGCCTATAGGGCTTTAGTGCATGTCGAATCGGCAAAATTCGCTTACCCTCCACCTTCGCCGCTTTGACTCATGTGTGATTAGATATTTTGGACTTCTTTTGTACTTTAACACGCAAAAATAGAATACTTTCCCAATTTAGGCAGCTTAAGGGTAGTCAGTTCATCACTCGCCCCGAGTGAATTCTAGCCCACGCAAGCGTGCAGACAGACAGACAAATTAATTGGTTCGTCAATAATTCAAATCACGTCAGATCGATAAGTCACACGACATCGGTAAATTAATTAAGGCGATCCCAAACGCCTGCTTCGTGCCTCGTCTCCTCGCCTTCAATGGCTTCGTTGGTCGTCTCTCGACTTCTTGCTGCTTCGTCTCTCGCTGCACCATCCTCGTTGTTGCAGCTTGTTGACAGTGGCGAGTGCTACGAGGAGCGTTGTAATGTAGAAGTCTTCCTGTGCGACCGCCCCACATTCCACCCACTTGAGGAGGGACTAGAGGTGAACATTCAGCTGGGATAGCATTGGGATTAGTTCATGTGTGTGGAAGCAGCTTGATGCGTTTATTACACTGGTGTTGATGGCGAGGTTGGTTTGTGCAGACTAGAAGCACGACTTTTGCCCTCTCTGCACATTCTGTGATGCCAAGTCATCTACTTTTTCCAATGTGCTCTAACTGCCCCAATTTCGGTGGTGTCAGCCGAACAGGACATCAATTGCTGTTTGCTTACACTGGGTGCATTTGAGGTGGAATGGAGAGCACATTGAAATGAAGCCGGCATTGAATTGATAGAGGGATGCAAGGGAACAATGCATCACGTCTCAATACTGAGTGGAGCCAAATGTGTAGCGTATTATGAATTGGAGGAGGGGATATATAAGGCGTTTGCGAAGCGAATAACAATTCTAAGATGAAGCAGTCTCTCAGGGGAAAGTGTGCGTTGGTTTTCAGCATTGTTTCATGAGGAAGTGAGGGTGAAGCAGCACTTAGTCACAAGTAAAATCCTGCCGCTATGTTTTGTTGAGGAATGGTGAAGATTCTTAAACCTTTCCATAATAAGTGCTCCGACTCGAATAGTACCTCTTCGAGGTCTACTTTGCCGTCTTTCTCTCCTCAAGTCGCCTCGTGTTCGGGATTGCAATCGGCTTGCAGATAGAAAGAAAACGTCAGTTGGACAATATCTTACTTCAGGCAGCTGCAACAATTGATGCAATTTATTTTTAGTGGTTTTCATACAGTACCGGCAACGCTGCGGTGACTGACGCAGGAGGTATATCAGTTATTCGTTTAATTCTTCTTTTTGATTTTGAGGGCAGCTTAGCCCCGCCTCGGTGATACAGCTGTGAGACATGGACCAAAGACCCTTGAGTTTACTAACAGTACTTTGCTCTGTCCTATTATTTGGCACTTTTATGGAGTCCACTACAGCATATTTGAGTCTTTTGATGGATATTAACTGTGACAAAAATCAAAAACATGTCTGGTGAACGGAGGCTACACTTAAGGGAAGGAAAGGAAATAATCTGGACCTATAGTGCTACACTGCTAAACAGGCCTGTTCCGCCATTTCCATCATCATTGTTATGAAGACGCATTCCGAGTGACGCAAGTCGTTTCATCAATAAGCCACCTGGTCCCCATTACAAATTCCCGCACCCTATCTATCGGTGCTCATCACAACAGTGTTTCCAAGGGTGTACTAACGGATACGAGGATGAAGTCTGCGTAATAGTGGGAGAAAGAAGACCGCCGTGATCAACTCATGCGGGTACCATCTATAAGAGGAGCACCGAGGAAGGCTTTGTAGCAAATATTTGCTTGGCAGTACCTCTCCGGGGAAAATGTGGTCAGTGCATACAAAAGTCTTAACTGAGAAGCTGCCATTGGTTCCCAAGGCGGGAAACACACTGGCATCCCATGCCCCAGCGATGTTCTGGTTTGAGGGCAGAAATGGATGATGGGTATGGTGAACTTATTACAAGCAACGAACTTGTATCTGAACTCATTCTAAAAGAAGCTAACAACCTGCGGTCTACCAAGATCATCTTTAGGTAAGGCGCAGCTGGATTAGAAAATAAACCAATTATTTTGTTAGGCATTGTACTTCCTTCAATGTAATCCAAACTCATCTCAAACCAAGAACCTTGTGAACACAAAACAATCTCTATGTGAGTAAAGGAAGCATATTGTGGGAGATAAACTGCTCGTCAATTGACGCTCTTGTTCATTTGCCTATTATTATAACTAACAATTTTCTCTTCAGACTTCGGTAACTTTATACCCCATTAGGTCCTCTTTAATGACGCATCGAAGAGTAAAGCGAAAGTGATGGTCTCTAGGGCTCAGTGCCTTCTGTTAATGCATATGGGTGGAATCTTTTGGGCTGGCTCGCATTTCGCGACTTTGCTCCTCCCCACTTCTTTGTGGTATTCTTGATGCACAAATCTCAAAAGACAAATTACTAGCGTCACTTTATTCTCCACTGTTAAGGACTGAGGACATCCCTGAATAGAATCGCTCAAAATATTTGATTCTATGCAGTGCACTTTGCCTCTAAATCCCCTTAGATTGCCACGGTTCAAACGGTACAACGCGTCTCTGCAGCTACGGAGTTACTCTTTACGATTTCTTGGTGTAGAGATGTGAAGGGCATAGGAGAGAATGTCATACCGTCGGACTGACGCAACGCGTTTACTTTGTACAACTCATGGAGACAGTTGCCTTTTTACAAGTGTGCACATGTTGAGACGCACCTGCTACGATGACTTTTGAAAAAGGGATTCAAGGTAAAAGGTATGCCTTGTGTAAAACGTTCTACACTAATAATGCTGTTGCAACCACTTCAAGGTCCTATTTATGTATCTAGCAGCGCCTTTTAATCTCAAAGTGAGGTTGTTTTGCCATGGTTTTAGAGCCAGCGATTGAAAACACCCTCGAAGAGAAATAATGAGCATAGAGTCTACTAGCTTCCGGAATCTACGCTGTCGAGGGCACATATTTCACCCCGGTAGTCTGCCTTCCCTCGGCTTCGGGGAAATCTTAAGTCTCATTACTTGCATAAGTGACTATTCCATAAGGGTTAACACACGCCCAATGATTAGCTATAAATCCTTAGAGAACGCCTTTTATCCTCCCTAAGTGAGGCTCCTTGTTCAGGTCGTAAAGCTATGGTGAGGCGTCTCACATGACCAGGTGGAGGAGAATAAAGATGGAGCAATTGGCCTACTCTTAAGTTGGTCTCTTTGACGACCCCATGATTATTCAACCATCCCTGACATGCTCTAGCAAAATGCACTTTTCTAGATGCTTACTAAATTGAACAGAAAAAAAACGAAGAAGCTGCGTGTTACACTTACCCTTACTCAGCTTGAAGAAGGCAGCACGATAAATCACGTGCATCGTTGATTTTTCTTCCTTGGTTTTTAGCTAATTTGCCAAAGATTAAACTAATTCAGTTTACGGATTGACTCTGAAGCTGCAGAAATGTCTTCAAGTGCCTTTGTCTTGCAAAAATTTTTATGGCGTGGTTTTTCATTAAGGGCGTTTATATATTACTAATGGGTAAATAAGTAGGCACTAATTGCTAATTAACATGAGTAGCGTAGGGTGGCCCTCCAAAACATGCAGTCAGATACATGTTTAAATTTTATGCAGTAAAATACTAAGTCCAGGTCTTTCGCCATCTGGAACGGGCGGTTATAAAAACTGCTGTATTCGTTAAAAAAGCATATTTTGTGTCTTCCACCAAAAATTACAAATGCTGGGGTAAACTCCCACACACTTGACATGACTTACTGATTGATCAGCCTTTACCTATCCCAAGGTCGTTTAGTGCGTAGCCTAGGTACCTTTGGTACTGCACCCGGTTCGAAATTGCTTCAACTGACGTCTTTTAAACACGCTGTCCATACATTGAAACCCAAACTTTTGAACGTTCTTCCATAAAATTCGGCTGCAGATTTAAACGCTGAAGGCTTCGTTGCAGTATTATCCCAATAATTGAAAAGAAGGCGCCGTATACGGCATCAATGCATAGAGCGGAAGTGAAAGCGACGGCGCCTCGAATAGTTAAGCCGACAGTTAAACAGAACATCGAGGGATTATAAATGCTGAAAGCCTGCAATCAAGCAATTGCAACAAGTGTGGCAGATAAGCAAACTAGAGAACGTACTTGAAATGCTAATTTTATTGTCTTCCAAACTTTAGAATCACTGTCCAACCATTTAATAATTGAGCAGCATTATTTTCCACTTTGACTGAGATGGAAAAATTAGGCATTATTCATAAAGCTAGGCCATGCTGGAATGTCAAAGATGGTTATTTACCATTTAGGCCATTTAGGTTGATTTAATTCCCTTGCTGAAAAAAAGAAATGGTTAAACGCAGTTTTTTATCATTATCACGTGCCAAGGTAATGTCTGGCATCCCTTTCAGAAACGCCACACTTAGGTGATCACGGAATAAGGTCACAGTAAATATCAAGTCATTAAGCACTAAGCATGACAGTGGCATCCAATAAGTGACAAGACTTCAAGCACACTCGGTCCGATCCTAAAATGATCTCGGAATGGTTTTGGCTTGGTAACAAAGGGTAATATCACTTTACCTAGCATTTTAATGTTCACGGTTTTGTCTGCTGATACCTGTTCCCTTTGGGGCCTTAAACCATTACTTGTAAATTTTCACTTTGCTCAAAGTTAAAAGCTGTGAAAGGTCAATAACTCTTCTGTAGTAGATTTGACAGTCAAATGCAGACGTAAGGTTTTTAAAGCATGTCAAAACTGGTTCCTATTAACAGTTGTTTGGAGGTATTTAAATTTGTACAATTTTGACGATTTACCAGTCGCTACGCCACCACGAAGTTAGGACCAATATCAGAAATTCATGACCTGATCGGATTGCTGAGAGCTCACCATATCGAATTCGATCCATGCTCATGAAGACAAGGTTCATTCAATCTGAGTAAAGTCATTCTCATCTCAAAGTTTACCACATCTGATCAAAAAGATTCAAGCCTGGGGTTAATGGTGGAAATAGCCGCTGGCGTCCTTCAAGAAAACTTTTAACATAAAAGAGAGGAGAGAAGTGAGAAAACTACTTTGCGTGGTATCCTCCCAGAAGTAGATCAATAGCGTCTGTCTCATGCAACACAAGCGCCAAGGCCTTTCCCAAGTTGCAGCTCGAGCTGACTGCGGAGGCGGCATCTTTTGCGGCGTCAAGGGAAGTAAACGATGAAATAAACTGGTTGGGCTTGGAGAGGGCACACAATTCAAGCAAATCCCCTCCCAGAATACATCTTATCTCCCTCGCCTTCAGATGGCTTGGCACTCTTGCAATGAAAAGCCAACCCCAAGCTGCTTTTGATATGAGCTCCACGAATTCCACGTCCGCTTTCCGTGACTGAGATAGGAGGTGAGTAAATACATCTGAACCATTGGACTGGTAGTATAAGTCCGGATTTTCATGAAATCTTCGAATTTGGCAGTATATCTCCTAAAGAGCAGAAATGAAAGACGGTGTCTAGAGTGACAGCTTTTGGATGGTATAAGTAAAGCCAATGCCTTGAATTTAGACTCGCCTTTTGCTTTTTCTGGAGGCTTAGTATCAACGATATGGGGCGGATTCTCCAGTGCTTGGCATTGCTCCCTTGAAGTACCTATACGATTGGAGGACATAAATAAGTGACTTAAAATGGAGTAAAGGTGTAATTTTTAGGGAAAATCACAGTTAACTTACATTCATTCAGGTCAATTCCCTAATTATGAACTAACCTGCACTTCCTGCTCCGATGAAAGCTTGAAGCCGACCGATCGTAAGTCACGAATGACGGCAGTGTGATCACCACCACATGATGTGTCGAAGGGCTTACCTTGCATTATTTCAGACACACTGGCGGATGACAGACTCAGATCTGATTGTGGAGGTCGGCTAAACTCCAGTTGGCCAATCGCGTGCGGGTGCTGTCAAGAGTGTCAACGGAGATGAATTGGACGGGGATTGGACACGATGGCCAATTACCATGCAAGGGTACATTTTCTCACCCAATAGGATGATTCCGTTTTTTACCAATTATTTGGACGTTTTATAATTACATGCTTCAAGCGATAAGAAAAAGTCTACCAACTTTTATTTTTATTCACAATCTTAGTAATTGTGATTGATGTTACCACAAAGGCCTCATGACAGCGAGGAAATGGGGAATCGCTAGTATGCTCATCTTCATACATCATTAACGACGAAAAAACCCAAAGTAGCAGAGCAGAATAAAGGCAGAAGACGAATCACTGATGGAAAGGAGGGCCAGTGGATTACTTACATGCTCCAGAGCTTTACCAATGTGGGGAAGTACAATGGTGAAGCCCTCACTGCCCGCGTGTTCAACCAATCAGAGCACTATAGCCAGCAAAATGTCGGATGGATGGTTGAGTGTCTACTTTTGGTCTAATTACTGAATTCTGCGCCCAGAGTATACACTGGCTTCGTAAAAGGACCTAATCCCCCTAAATTTTGCTCGTTAAGGCTTCAACCATGCCTGGTTTACCTTACAATCAAGCAACTTGCCATAAACCGACATGTGATAGAGATTTGGGTCACCTTTTAGTCTCTTCTCAAAACGCGGTGATTTTGGCAAGGAAAATGGAGATGAAGGTGAGTAAAAAACACACCACTACGTTGCCGACTCTTGGTATGACAGGGTCCTCACAAAAAATTCGCAATGCTTTTCTTAAGTGTGAATTCAGCGCTTTAGTTACTTCGTCGTAGTGAGCAGATGGGTCATGTTTACCATCTTTTTCTAAAAAAAAATTGACCATGTGAACGAATCATTTGAATGTTGTGCCAGGGGTAACACGTGATTCGGTATATCCGTTTGTTGCATCAGCAAAATTCAACAAATGATCACTTACACGCAGTTCATCACTGACAGTTGCCTAAGCTTTTCAGTTCAATCCAGCTAAATCTGGCAAGTAATTTTAGCATTCCTACTTTAAAAGACACCACCGCAGCCTCCTTCTCCCACCCTCTAAGCGAGAGCTGAGGGCATAAATGAATTTAACCTAATGGGCAAATCAGGAGAGAGATTCGCGCTTCAGCAATTCACTCTGCTGGGGATTTTTGGAGTCCCATTTGGAGCCTTCACGGCCACAGCCAAGCGCTTCAAGCGCTTCCACAACAAATATCCATCCGTAATCACTCTCTGCCTATTCAGTGCAGATAATTGGTACCATCTTTGCAGACCCTGTGATTGAAGCCTTACTGAAAAGACCTTGTAATTATTCCGCGCCATCATGAAGAAATGGAAGGCAATGTAAACGAGCCGCATCGTATCAAATCAGGAAGATAATTCAGGCTGGTTACGACTGTGATGGTGATCTAGGTAAGTCCATTGAAAGAGTGCTTTAAGGAATGCAACATTTATTTTTCACCAGACAACATTATTCCATTCAAATTTTCGAATGATTTTGGCATGACAAGGCTAGGGTACAATCACAGACCTTGGTAACACCCAGATGGCATAAGCTCTATTAATACCTTTTGAATGCTCGATGTCAAACCTGTCTTTAGCATGTCAGCATGTCAGCATGATCAGCTTAGCCCATTAAGCCGACCCCCGTGACACCACGTATAGCTGTGCGGTCTGCTAGTTGGCCACCATGTGTCACGCGGAATGCCACAACACCTAAGACTCCCCCAGGAGAAGGGAGTGAGATGCGGCATTCATGCATTTTGCGTATTTTGTTCACAAGAATGTGCTAGTCTAAGTCCTCTCAGCTATGCCGTGTCATGCCATGTTTCCAGAAGGTGTCAAAATAGGCCAACTGTACATTCTTCTATGAATTCTTACCTCTGAGATGCCGTGGTCAAAAATATTACCGCATCATAGTTTTCACCACAACTGATCCAGTTAGCTGCATGTCTTCTAACAGTGCCATCAATTCTGCATAGCACTCGGTTCAGTAAATGCGTATTTCTTAGTCCTCCTCTCCTACGATAATGTGGCCCAATGAAAGATGGGGGTACGAATCCAGGTTTTCAAACGGGTCGAGACACATGCAACACATTTTGTGATTCCAGAAACGCGACGGCATCGTAGAACCCTGAGCAAATGCAGCGATCGGGCTTCATAGGAACAAAGTGCATGCGATCCAAGTGTGCAAAGTATTAAACGATTCTATCGAATGGCGTCCTGCACATTCTACATCTGTAGATACCCGAATTGGCATTGAGAGGCGAGTTGCCCAATAACGGGGGAGAGAGAGCTTACGGAGGACGCTTGACCACAACGTCGCTGATCCCTCTCGGCAGTTCTACTGGACTTGGAGTTCACGGCTAGTGTCGCTTCAGTTGTTAATAGCTTCCCTGCAGAACACGAGGGCGAGGGAGATGCCGAGGATGAACGTCGATCTCAGCCCTTCTGTTATGGGACGCGAGGGGTTCTCCCATCCGTAGCATATGCACTTCTTTCACACCGTTAAAGTTTGCCAGAAGCGGTATGGAGCAGGATAAAATCCATCAAGGTTGGGTCCGCATTTCCGCTGTCTACCTGCCCTTTCACTTTCACTTATCATCTTAAACGTAACCTTGGCTATTCCTTAAGTGATTAAGTTCTGAATTGCCCTTTATGACATCTGGTTACCAAGTAAGCATATCCCTCCTCTCAAGGGATGATCTAACAGGCCAGCTCGAGCTGGCCGCACTTAGCATAATCTAGGAGCTATTCATATTTTGACAATCGCGATGTTGACACAATGCATGCTTTACACACAGCGTGGTCCTTAGAAGTCCTCTTTTATTAAAACAATGAAGGAACACACAAATACTCTCAATCAGGTGGATTTAGAGGTTACCTTCGCAGTAGTTGAAATTTTATCGTCCCAGATATCTGAGAAGACTCAACAGTGACAAGTAAGTGAACCAGATCCTGCAAGTAGCAATTTGCGTCCTTCGAATAAACCTTCAACAATGATCAGAATAGACAACGATCGGTGCTGCTGAAAGGATTTACTCACCGCTAGCAGCAAAACTTTGACGCAACAAAGTCTCAATTGTGAACGCATTGTTGATTTTAGCAGCAAGTGAGAGTAAAACTTTTATCGCCACTATTAGTGTGACACTCGTAGTTGCTAAGCAAAAAAGGGAGAGGTCGGAGGTGAGACAATAGGACTAACATTTTGCACCAGCCTCTTTAATCTTCCATTGCTTACATTGTGAAGCAAATGTTCTCTTTTGGAGTATTTGAGCCGCAGTTTCTGATAAGAAAGGAAAGATGGGGCCAATCAGTCGTTTTGAGGTTCTACTGAAGTCGTTGAAGTAGTTGGCCTTTTTCATTGACACTGCCTTGCAGCCCCCAGAGGTGATGATGGTCGAGGGTAGACAAGCAGCAAATGAGCATCCAGAAGAAGAGAACTGCCAACCAAGAGCAATGAGCATGCGAGGACACTTCCTAAAAAGTTGAGAAGCTGGGAGGCGATAGCATCAGCTCCAGCGGCCACTTCGATTTCTCTTCTACTGATTCCACTCAGGTACACAAAATTTACTACCCGAGGTGGGATGCAGGAGGATGGACAAGATGAACCACCAGTGTCCAAATGAGCAACTTTCTGTTAAACGGGCCAATTCGCTGTGCTCTTGTTGGCATGTAAAGTAGTAAAATATGGCCTCAAAATTCATTATGACAGCAGAGATGGCTCGTTTGAAATAAGAACCAGTGATGATGCCAACCACGTTGGACATGAGGTCAAACTGTTCCCCTCGAAGTGAAGACCGACCCTACCACTAGGCCAACAGTTGCCTCGCAACTTTGTGGGAAGAGAAATCAATCCAGAAATCTGTTAAAATGGTAGTCATATTGGTATAAACCAAATATAGACAATGGAGGAAAGCTAGGTACAAGATCACGCTTTCCGTGGATACATTAAAAAGGGCTGTTACGCAACAAAGAGCCAAACAAATAAACAAAGCGAGGAAAAGCATGACTTCTCCTGCTGAGGTATTTTTTGGCAATGTATGGCCATGCATTTTGTTTTCTCCTCTGTAGTTAATCCTAATGGCACATCCAAGTCAAGAATGTGGACATAGGATGGCTGCTAGGGTTTGGAAAGCCTTCCTTACTTAGATAATTTGCGTCTTGGTGATCTGACTATGAAACCAAGCCAATGGAAACGTTCCAGAAACAACACTACTGCCCCTCCCATTTCGTCAAAAGATAGGTAAAGAAGGCCACAATGGAAATCATGAAGTAAACCATAACATCAAGGAAGTGAATACTCAAAAATTCCAGGTTTTGGATCACTGAAATAATCTAGATCCGTGGAACCTTTCCTATTGGCAGTCGTTTGGACGTAGGCCACTTGTTTGTTGGCTACAAGCAACTCTGTCTACTTTGTGGAAGTCTTCACCTCTCTTACAGTTGTTTGTGTCCAGACGGCTTACCGAGCGGTTAGAATGTTGCGCAATGCATAAAGAATGGTAAGCCACTTTGGAAGAGACCTGAATGCCTCCCTGGATCAAGTCAGCTCATCTCTTCCAGGTGCCTCCGCTATTAAAGCCGAAGAGACCCAAGTTAGTGAAAAGGGCATGCCACACCGCAACAGAATATGAACATCGAGTAGTCCTCTCCATCTCATTTTCAATGTCTTTTCCTTCTCAATGACTATTCCTTTGTTGAGATAAAAAAGGATCTCTCCAGGGATTGAAATGTTCGCAATGTTATGGACTATGGATGGTGAAAACACAATTTTTGCATTAACAGCCACTTTATCTGCCTTATAAAGGAGACGGCAGCAACTGTGGATTTAAAGGGAGGTGGTGCAACTCGAGACCCAGCCGCATTGATACTGTGTGATTCTCTCAGCATTGCAACCCATCGTCATTACTACTCCAATGGTTGAGGCGAACAGGTTCGGTCCCACGAAGAATGGCGATCTTGACTTCATTCAAATTAGAACAGAAGAGTGATGAATGGAGTGACAACCTTCTCTGTTAGTACAAAAAGGACATGAGCTAAGTATGCTGCTTGTTAGGCCAAATCGGGTGCCGTAAAGCATCACTATTCACCAACTATTCAACTAACGATGCTCTTTGCACATTGATGAAATATTAATAACCATCCTAAGGGACAGCAATGTAGTTTGCTTAGATCTGACGCCAAAATCTACGCATGCTAATCCCTCCAGGCAGACCGAATGGCGCTCGTCGGTTGAGTCCTTGTCAGTCGGTGGTGGGGGCAAAGTTTCATCTTGTGTGACCTCAAATCAAAAGGTCATCATTTTCCAAACCGTGGAGTATATCTCCGAATTCATGTCACTAAAAATGAGTCCAACTCTACCATTTTTATAAAAAAAGTCAGTTTTTTGACTTTTTAATTATTGCAAAAGCTGGAAAGGGTCTTAAGTACGAAAAAGAACCTCGGCCATGAATGACATGTCCAGGACGGAGAATAATAAAGACAAATTTTCCAGCCTTTGTAAGGATTGGTTATAACCGTCATAAACCCACCACCTCATTTACACACTTGGAATATACATTTAACAAAATAGTACAGTACAGATAGTACTCATGACAGTAAAATAAGTAGTATGCTACAGGCATGGGTGCTATGTTAAAAATATTTCATATTTTAACGCCTTTCCCCAATCTAGACCACTGGTCAACGCCTTACGGTCAAAGACCAGTTAAAATGTAATGCCTTCGTGGTGTGTAGAGAAGGTACTAAGGTGCTGGGCTGCTGCACTCACGCTGGGTGAGTTGGCCTACGGGATATACCAGTGGTCCTAAGATCCGCTGCATGACAAATGTATCCTCTTCTCAAGTATTGTGGCTCCTTTTGTCTAAAGAAAAGTCTCGGGGCACTACATAATGTCGGATGCGACACTGGCGTTCCGGCAGTAGTTCCCTACTAAAGAATCCTTTCAATATTTACCTGGGGGTAGCATTTGCTTTAGTCCCATTGGTGTTTCGATTTCTTTAATCGTAATGCAGTCACCTTACTGATTCGGTGTTTGATCTTAGCATCCAAAAGTATCCAGGAGAATTTACTTATGGTGTTAAATTATGGAACACAAACACACCAATTCCATAGCCTCGAAACCAATTGATTTTACGTGTTCGACAACTCCAAAATGGCTGCAACTGGTAGGAATGCATGCCAATAGGAAGACCTGTAATGAATCGCCCAAAAAATTACAATACCTTTAAATGGAAAACCTCGTAAGAAAGCACAAAGGCGAATGCATCGCCCCCGTTCTTCTCATTTACATTTCGTTAGGTAATTATCAGGGCTCGAACAAAACCCTTGCCCTTCCATTCAAGCTAAAGCGCCAATCGTTTATCTTTTTACCGATAAGAATGGTAGGAGAGGGAGCTTGACCATCGTTTTAGCATTACCCACTACCATTTCACCCACAAAGTGTCCTTCTTTGATTTGAAGTTGAGCTATCATTGAGGATATCTGAAGCCTTCCACACATTAGAATTTGTGTTTCCTCACTCCTACTGTTATCAACCCATAGTACCTTACTTAAGTGCTTTCTAGGTCTCCCAACACCCTCCGCAATACTTAGACCTGCCCATACTACTCAAAAGAGGCGCCACGCTATGAGTAGCATCCCTTTTGGTCACTCAAAAAATGGATGGCCGCTCATTTAGGTCTGGCAATTCAGACCACATGCGTACTTTGAATGGGAAAGCTTGACCACTTATGTGGTATGCTCACTAAGCAATGCAAAAATGTTTCGCTGCCCATAGTTCATAATGCTTTGAACATTCTCTCCTCCGGTGAAAAATTTCAAATCAAAACAAAGGATAAACAAACTCTTGCTTATCATTGCAACACCAAGAAACCACTTTTAAAGGAAGCCACAAATGACGAGTTTTTGGGCAATGCCTTACCCACTTGTGGATGGGGAGGAATGTTTGATGTTCACATTCCATTGTGGTGTGGCATAGCCTTTTCATCAGCTTCGATCTGTTTGGCTTTAACCGCGGAGGCACTTAGAATAGATGTGCTGACTTGATCCAGGGAGGTATTCAGGTCTCTTCCAAAGTGGTTTACCATTCTTTGTGCATTGCGCAACTTCCTAAGCGCACGGTAAGCCGTCTAGGCAACAACAAATGCAGAAGAGATAAGGACTTCCACAAACTGGACAGAACTGCTTGTGGCTAGCAAAAGAGGCATAGAAGGAAGTATGTTAAAAAAGCTGACTACCTCCAATGCTTGTTGCATCCCCATAACGCATTTGTAGAGCTCATAATCCAATATTCGCAATGCGTCTGACGAATGTTGGAGAAGTAAGTTGAAAGACGCGTCCACGTCTTCGTACGCCTGATCTGACTCCCCACACTCGTCCAAAGGACAAGTCGAGTTAATTTCTTCACACATTTCATCTTTCTCTTCCTCTGTGCCCTTGTAGCTGCTTGTGGAAGAACTCTGACATTCCTAAGAGAGGCATGAAAACGATGGCAAGACCACTTCACCACATTTTGAAGTTAGTCTGATTTAGACATTTAACAGGGTATCAACAATTCGTCGGTATAGACAGGGAAGACGATCTGATGTAGCCTTCCTCCACTTGTGGAATACGTAAAACTACATCCACTGCAAAGCATAAACCTACTCCATCTTGTCTACTATAAAAAGGGACTTCCTGAATACGACGTCGTCCATACTCACAAAGAGCTACGTATCACTGCTTGTCACGCCAACAGGGGTTTGATGTGGAAAGGCACTTGCAGCAATGCCTGACGAAAGTGATCCACCAAGACATCCACACCTTCACATGCCACAGCCCTTCGTCTCCTTCCCGCACCCACAAGAGACCGCGTTAGTTGCCGCTTCTTACAACTTGCACACACTTTCACCATCCATTGGCACAAAATCGGAAACCGATTCGGTGCCCTTACATTCCACCTTTCATCAACCAAACCAACATGCCACTGGTCATCTACACCTCATCCTTCTTGCTCATTAAGCGTCCATCCACCACCTCATCACCACTGCACCACATTTACCTCTCCCAGATGTGGACGCAGTCACAAGTGCCTGGTGATGGTGCGATGGAAGCAAAGATCTTGCTTTACTTTTCCGTAGAAGCAATGCTTTGAAGAGTGTTGACGCATTGCAAATTACCGAAAACCACTGCTTCTAATAGCAATCGGTCAGCCTGATTGGAAGTCAAACCCCCTACATTTAAAGAAACTCATACTCACCGATGGCGTGGAGTTATTACATTGCTCACAGTTACATTTCTCATCTGATAGTACACTGTCCCCGTCAGAAGAGTCAACATGACACCAGTAGTCACTACCCGCAGGTTTGAGGTCAGAATTGTTAACATCTAGCTCTGGCGGGTGATCCGACGTTTTTAGTTGCTCCAACTCGTTAGATGCGTCGGGGTCGTAGCCGTGAAAATCGCCAGCTACAATAAATAATCTTGATTAGTGGAAGGATAAAAAAGGCATATGGAGAAGGAGTCGGTGTAAACCTACAAATCCCAGTGTCGTCCTGCTTATCTTCCTCGTCTGTAAGCGAATTCTGCGGTGAACTTGAAGCGCGAGGGGCAGGTGCGTACAAATCGCGGATCGTTCTCTGACCCCCTTCAGTCACACGCTCATTTGACTCCTCACTACTGGAGGTGCCTAAAAGCACACACGATAGCGAGAGATTTGTAAGGAGAAACCAAAGGACCTTATAAACCATCACCTGCTTGAAACGTAAGAACCACTACAATAATCGTTTGTATGACGTACCCGTATGAAGAGGGGTGAGTTGCGACTCAACAACGGGTTTGCAACGTGCACAGGAACAACTCTTCATCCCTTGAATTCCTTTTCGACCAATGAACCAGACTCAGTCCTGATGGTTGATCGTCGACCAGGCACCAACAGATCGCCGCGAGCACTAATGAAGCCAGATGTGACCTCAATGTGAGGCGTCGTCAGAACAAGCGGCTGATTCAAAACCAGTATTGCATTAAACAAAGTTATTTGTAGACAAAATTTTGCAGAAGAAAGTAAAATTATTCACTAAGGGAAGGCATTCCCAAGTGTTTTTTCATTTATTTCTTAAACAGATTGATGTGACTTGTGTCGTAGAGCCCCAAGTCTATTCTAAAGCCAAAAGAATTTGTAGTACTTTGTTTGTATGGTTGCCAGTTTCGGTTGCGACCACTTGGGTGTGACCATATTGCCTCTTAGCCATGCCAACAGCCTCGATCCCTGCTCCTTACCCAATATGTACATTCTGACCGCAAAACCCTTAGGCATTACTAACAGAGGTGCGATTGCCATGCACTGAATTCTCTTGCATCTACTGCAAGTGATACAGGTTCCATAGAAGTCCAGCACGTCTGATGCAAGTGAGGGCCACCGGTGCCATTTGCTCGAGGCCTCTACCATCTTCTTCTCGCCCATGTAACCCAATTGCTCATGCGACTTTACTGTTAACAAGCCTGACACTACTAGCCGCTTGGAAGACTCGGCGTCTTCTTGCTACTATACAGCCTCATCCTCTAGGCAGAGTTTTCGCCAGTCTTGCCACACCCTCCCGGCTGCCTTGCTACACTAGCTTCTCTTTTCCACCGTGGGCCTATTGGAGGGTGCCACATATCTCTCGTATATCAAAGCCGTGTCGGAATCGCTTCAATGGTATTTAGTAGGCTCACTCAAAAATAGCCCACCCACTATAACGCCATCCGATTCTGCTGACAGGGTCTGCGCGGCAGTGCATCCACGTTGCCGTGTGCACTGCCTTTTATCTGCTGAACTGTCAAGTCATATTGTTGCACTTCCTCGCACCAGCGTGCAACTGAATGGTCAATCTGCCTCATTGTTTTAACCAAGTCAGTGCTTGATGATCTTTTTTCACTATAAACTGTCTGGCTTTTAAATAGTATTTAAAATACCAAACAATTGCATAGGTGACGAACAGCTCATGTTCTGTAGCACTTTTCTGTCCCATCATTTTGTTGGGTGTGGTACTGGCGCAGGCGATAACACCGCCCAGGTCCACATCACTGGCGGCCTTGTCCAGTGCATAGGTTGGTCCGTTGTCCCCTAGGTTTGGCGAGGCTAGAATCAGAGTTGAGCAGAGCATTGGCCTTAAGTCTTCCTCTCACGGCTTCGTCATGCTTATTCTCCCACTTTAAGCTCTTCTCGCCTTTTTTCTTGCTTAGTTTAAGCAGGAGACTGGCAATCTCAGTAAAGTCATCTTTAAAGAGCCGCCTGTAGTAGTTTGTCAAGGCAAGACGGTTGCAAAACTCTGTCTCATTGGTTGCTATCAGTCAGGTTCTTTCTTGTTTTTTCAACGACGAGACCGCATGGCATAGAAAGGTGAGTAAGGATTGAAGGATGTGGTTTTTGTTTGGAGTCGAGGTCAATCCAGCGTTTGGCAGACTATCCGGCACCAACATTGGGTTGGCCATGTGCTCTCGCATGTCTTAATCAAAAACAGGAATGTCATCGAGGTGAGTACTGCAGTGCTGTCTGCATCAGACGTTGGAAGGTAGCTACTGTGTTACACAGTCCGAAGGACATTGTCTACAATTCAGACACTCCGTGTCTTCTCCTATCAGCGACTCATGCTAATGCGTGGGAACCATTTGGAAGTAGAGAGAGTGGGGAATAGTACGATTTCACCCAATCTTGGAACGTGGCGCCAAACAGTCCGTCGTGGATATGTAGTGTTTGACCAACGGTTAGATGTGTGGAGCAGCGATGTGAGGCGCAGTTTCTACTACTTCCTGGTTGCCACCTCGACCACCCGACTGAGAACGTTGGTCTTCATGGTGTGGAGGTAAGCTGCAATGACTGGTGGTCGCACACCCACCCTCATCTGAAAGGTCACGCAGTTAGTAACCATGCAGCATGTTAGTGTGCCTCCGAAAGACCGTTCTGCTTGGAGTCGCACATTCCCACCCCACTCTTCTCCATAATCATCCTCGCAAGGCTTTCGGTCACGATGGAAGAATTGCCTGACCAGAGACTGCTCTCGTTGCTCGAGAAAGCGAGCTGAGCCAGCATCACACAGTAGCACTGGCCAATACCACATTCATGAAGCATCGCGGCATTTATTGCCACCGAGAATGACCCCTGCAGAAGCGCGCTGAAGATGAGCGCAATTCTTTGCAGCTGAGGCTGAGTGGACGCTGAACCTTACGGGTTTAACATTCCCTATTTCGATAGGGGAGAGAGATGAGCTAGCGCGGTCAGAAGTAATGGCGACGCCTCCTATTCCCTCTCCTTCCTTCTACCACGCCTGATAAGAGAGTGTTGGACGCATTTCAACATCTTTATTATGGCAAAAGTGCTGCTGTTTGGTAGCGTGCCATTAGCAATTGGGAGGAGAGTGTCTCCGAGACCGGATAATTGCCATGCTCATCCGCGAGCAGCATGAAGTTATCCTCCCACCTCCTACCTACAAGCTCATCCCCAAATAACAAAAGCGCTACATAACAGGCTTTCCTCCTCAAAATAATTCGTGTGATTAAGCTCCACTGTTACAATTAAAGTCTCTTTTAGATGAATTTATGGCGTTTAAGATGACATCATATCGACTAGACAAGTAAAAGCAAGAGATCATAGCAGACATTCATTCAGATTTTATTTACCCTGAAGTTGAGGATGTCCAAATTAAACCAATTGCTTGTTTTACATAACTGTTTTGTCCAGTTTTTAACTTTACAGAAAGCGAAAATTCTCTGCACACAAATATAATGGGCAAATAACAAGTTCGATCGCTGGTGTTCCTTCTTTAACTTTGTTTTAATTGACCAGAGTAGGCATCTGCGATACTGCTGCAGACCTCCTTACAAAGGCGCGCCCTTTAAGTACCACGTAAAGGAAATTTTGGGGAATTCTCGATGGCTACGGCAATCTAATGGATCCCGCTCTTTCACAACTTCAATCACTTTAGTAAAATGAAACACAAACTAACTTAACCTTGCACAGCTATTCAAATACCATGATTTATCTCATAATTCACAAATTAAATTGGCACATAATACAGTAAATTGTATTGCACCAAACTTCAAAAGCAATCTATTCACCAGTGGTTTGTGTCCCCACAAGATCGCGAGTTTACTGTGATCCGTAGACTAGCGCTTCAGTTTCATGGTCACAAATGCAATTGTTTCTACGTGTTCAACGACTCTTTCCGAAAAGTGCTGCAAAAGGTAAGACTGAATACCAAAAGCAAGTCTTGCAATGATTATTCTTAAGAAACATAAAAGGTCTCCAACAGAAAAAACTCATAAGAAGACGTTGGGAGCAAATGCGCCACCTGCGTTCCTCGTATTCAAATTCCGCTATGCAATTATCAAGGCTCTAATAGAGCTCTTCTTCCCTCATTCTGGCTAATATGCCAACTGTTCATCTATTAACTGACAAGAGTGACAGGAGAGGGAGAGTGAGCATTATTTTAGCTTCACCTACTTCCATTTCACACACAAGGTGCTCTTCTGTAGTTCGAAGTTTTGCTAGCATTGGAGGCAAATCGTTTAATTGAGCTCCTCTGCCGACATCCTAGCGTTCAAGGGGGAAGCGAGTGGATCAAATAAGCAGGTGAAAAAGATCATAATAGACATTTTTGTAGCGGGAATACTTACCCCAAAAATGAGAATGCTCAGATTAAATCAAGTATCGTTTTACATAAATAATTTATCTGTTTTTAATTAGCTACGATCCAAAATTTTTACGGCTAGGAAATGTTAAGCTAATGGCAAGTTCAAAAGTTAATATTCCCTCTTTGGGTTTGTTCTAATTGACCAAATTAGCTTCTCCGGCTACTACTGTAGACCTTATGGCGAGGGAGGGCTTTTTAAGTATCCGTTGAAAGAAATTTTGAGGAGATGTAGTGAGTTCCAGTGATTTGATGAATTTAGCTCTTCAAGCATCTTAATGAAGTAACATGAAAAGTAACTCTTTAAATTAATTGCCCTTAAACACTGTTTTGCATTACCACTTAAGCATCATGTTTCATCCCATAATTCGTACCAAAGTTGAAAAGCAATCTATTCACCGGGGAGTTGTGCGATAGTGCATTCTGTATCCTCACAAAATCGTGACTTCACTGTAAAACACGCGTCAATTCTGGAAAATTCTCGGTAAGTCATAAAGCTCTATGCGGGCAACTTGGGCAAAATAGAAATTGATGTGCAAACTGACACCATCTTGATTCGAAAATCACTGTTATAGAGTGTTATCAAACCCTTGTCACTCTGTGCTACTTTTTGAATTGATTTGATCATGCTTGACACACTGTCGCTTAAAAAACAACACAACTTTGAACCGGTTACATGATGAAGGCATTCTTCGTATCCATGCAAAGCACTGATCCGACAATTTAATGCCTAGCGCTACCAGCATTGAAGGTTTGGAGCCTTTGGAAAATACTGAACTAAATTTATGAAACCAGGCTGAACAATGAATGCTTAGTAGTTAAGACTATCTACGCTGATACGTGACAAAATTGAGATAAATTGTTTTAGCCTTAATACTTTTATTGTTGAATCAACTCTTCGTTTTGATTTTATGGGCACTTGGAACTCTGCTCTTGCACATTCGTGGCCTCTTAGGCTTACTTACTTACGCTTACTTTGCATTCTGATTTCTTTTGTCATAGAGGAAGCCTCACGCCACTTCATCTACAGTGTTAGCTGGATGGATGGTGAAACACTTTGGAATATGGAAGTTAGACCCCACTCAGTGTCTCGAAGAGCTTCTAAAAGCCGTCAAAGTTGCTCCGGCATTTTGACCTCTCTCGAACTACTGAAGTTTTCACTAAGATCATCCCTCAAGACAGAACCTAGTAAATCACACTTTTTTTATGTTCAAGCTGGAATACGAGTTCTTCCTTATAATTTCTTGCATTCGTTTAGAAGCTGAATATCAGTGCTGAACTGCCTTTGCTGAGGCAAGCGAATCGAAGCAGTCCGGTTGAGGTCCAACAAGATAACAAGGGAAGAGGGTGATCAT
Organism: Taenia solium; assembly: GCA_001870725.1. Lineage (NCBI taxonomy): Eukaryota > Metazoa > Platyhelminthes > Cestoda > Cyclophyllidea > Taeniidae > Taenia > Taenia solium. The sequence continues at coordinate 3,548 of MIEF01009207.1, read as the reverse complement.
GAACCAAACCGGAGAAGCGTGGCTCTCCGGTGAGATGGAAGTCACTAGTGGCAACCAAGCCATTCGCCGGTTGATCAACAAGTTAACTTTCTAGTCTCCCTGAATTCGGGATGCGACAAGCAAATATGAGAAAAGAGTTAAGTAAAAATGCCAGGAGGGTCCATTAGGCTACTTTCATGAGTCTAGGGCCATGTTAATGAGACGCAGCTTAACTCATGAAGACGGGAATATTAGTTCTGCATTTCCACTTCTTCTCCAGCTTCATGGAATCTACTCGTACTCCTTCAAATCCGCCTACACTAACGTTTTTATTGTAGTCTCACAAAGGCTAGATAAGCGGTCTGTAAAGGCCCGCACATTGATATATCCCTAGGCTCTCTGTCTTATTGGCCAGCCAACTTATTTGGAGGCTAGTCAGATTCAGTGGCTCTCTGACCGAAGTATCTCAAACGCTCTTTAGAAATTTAATCATATCGGCACAATCGTGTTCGCGACATCCATACCACAGCACCCTGGATTTCCTACCCCTTAGGCCACGTCCAATCCTTATCTGCCCACATAAGCACAAAAAGGAAAAAGAGTGGGAAGTCATTGTCGGTGGTGCTGTCCTTACTTAGTTTTACCTTGAACATCCCAATAAAATAACTTTTAAGCTAAGATAATTAATGTACAAGTCCGAATTTTGCTATATTATACTCAGAAGGATTATTCTCCTCTTCCACTGGAGGTGGTCTTCATCCAGCCAATTTAAAAAGGCACTACCCTAAAAAATAGGTTTACTTTTAACGTAAGAGGGGTGGCTAGCTGAGAGCATTGCATTCTTACCCATCAGTGAGATCATACGTTCATCTCATGGTGGTTCAAAGTTAAGCTGAATTTGAAACCGATTGGAGAGCGTTCCCGTCGGTCCACTAGAGGTATCATTCACATCCACTGATATATTAGATCGTGAGTGTATCCCTTAGTTATAAGTGGACTACAAATACATTCATAAGCAGGAGACGTGGAGACGTGAACCGGAGTCGTGAGACATATCGATCAGACGCGACTTGAATTATTGATTAATTAATTGAGACGTCACGTGGACCGCATTTCGCTCGGTTTGCGAGATGAACCATTGAGTCTTCATTCGGACCAGGCAAATTTTCTCCTTTTTTTGACAATTTGTGACCATTTTTTTGTGAATTTTATTTTGTTGCACTTTCTAAATGTTTATTTTAGGCAGTCTTTTAAAGCTCTTGAAATTTTTTTTACCAAATTAGACTGTTAGAACATATTATCTCCAAACAAGTACGAAATTAAAGATGAATGAGGGACACTCGAGTCCAACAGAAGGTAGATTTGCAATATCTTCACAACCACTTTATTCTCATAAAAAAGACGCTGCTGTAATATAAGTTTAAAACCACCCACTTTTTTAATTTTTAGGCAGTCCTGTTCCAAGAATAATTCCTCTACAAGCTGATTACCTAAGAAGTAATAGTTTGCTCTCTCTTTACCTCTTTTCATTTCTACTCACTTAAATATTGGTTGTCAATTTTTCTGATTTTCATAAAGTCCTAAACTCTTAAGATGGACAACCATATTTGCTTAATCGGCCGAGCATAATACATTATAATGGTCTATTTTAGAAAAAACAGGCCAACCAGCTGAAAACCCGCAGCTATCACCACTGCAGCGACTTCTCACTGCTGAAGGTAGATTGACCTTTATACTTCTCCCCCACGTCATTATTTCATGGATAAAGTTGTTATGCCAGCTGAATTAGGCAGTCCAATTTGCGTTCACTATAGTGTTTTGAAGCAGTCTAAGTGGATATTTTACATTAATAAGTTGTTACTAAAAGTTTGAAACGCTTCCAGTTATTACAGAACTGACAAGACAGCTCATCCATAGGCAAACGTCAAGTGCGTATAAATGCCCATCGTAATTCGGATATTTTTAGGCGACTTGGGCATTCAAAACCATCCGTCTTACAAGATCTAAAAGTAGCTTCCATTTTGTCTTACATCTTAGTGCTTCATATAAAAGAGGCCCCTCAATAGCGGGCAGAGCTTTATCGCAAGAGGAAGCTCTCAACCCAGCCATAGGTAAAATTCGCACTTTCTGGCAAAAATTCTTCTTGTATCAGAGGGTACCTAACTTAGTAAAAGAGTATCCTTTAAGTTCTGTAAATAAGGTAATGGCTCCTGATATACCAACCTTACCATTGAAACAGTGCCTTTGGACTTCACTGCAGCCATGGCAAATATCTGGTAATTTTTTTTAATTTTAGATAGCCCGTATGCCTTAGCTGCGAGGAAAACTCCACCAAAGCATAAAGGATTTCATGCATCTCGTGGTACGCTTGCCATACTTAAACAAACCTAACTCTTATCTTAAGTAAACATATCATAGTAGAAGCAATTCTATGGATTTTGCAGTGGATAATGCATAGCAGCCTCATAACTAGCAGTCGGTCAGATGTTGTGCATATATTATCAGTGAAAGGATATGGTTAAGTTTTAGCCAATTCTTATAACAGCATGAGCGTTCTTTTCGTTAAGATGGACAGGAAGCAACAAATGCTGATACAGCTCCACTGCAAGTGGATGAAATAACGCCAGATCATGGTAAGTTTAGCTTTCTTGCCATTGCTCAGTCCTTAGGCTTCATGGCGTATTTCCCGATTCCCTCCGTCAGACGTGTGTAGCTTACTAGTTAAGCCGAAATATTTGGCTTTAACTTAATCACTTCATTTATTATTATTCTTCCCTTCATTTAGAAGATCAACACGATTTAAGCGCAGACGAAGTTCCTGTGCAAGTGGGCGCAGTGAGTCCAACTAGTGGTAAATCCGGCCTTTCTGACGAGATATATTTCTTACCCAAAAAATTTGTGCGCCAAGATAAGAAGGATTTTCTATACCTAGTTCGCAAATTATTAACGGTAGAATCCACGAATGGAAAGAGAGTTTAAACACATTATTTAAACAGTATTAGTGATGACATAAGTTTAAGCATCTTCATGGACGAGATTATCAGTTTATTGTCCTTTTATTAAAGACGAGAAGAACACGTTGACTGAAACCAAGGATTTAAAGGAAAGAAAGGATTCAAAAGCAACAAGTGGTAATGATAACATTCTGCATGAAATGTCCAGCATGAATTAAAATATTGCATCTGAATTTCACACAAGCAGTGTTAAAAAATTATAAAAATTTGGAAAAATAAAAACAATATATAAACTGCCGACAGTCATTAAACAATTTAAAGGGAAGTGGATAAAAAAAAATTAAAAAATTAGCATCGAAGTCAAAAGAAAATTACGATAGAAAAAAAGAAGGGAAAGTAGATTAAATGAGGAAAAAAAGAACAAAAGGGAAAAGAGAGATGGAAAGAAAAAAGTCGACGATAAAAAGAGGGATAAAAACATATAGACAAAAAGCGGAGCGCAAAAAGAAAAAAATCAATGAAAATCATTGTAAAAAAATATCTCTAACGAACCCCAACCTCAAGACGCAAATTTGCTCAACAGTATGCACAGGTGGGTGGGGATGTGACCGCCGC
>MIEF01009204.1:0-11968 GCA_001870725.1 Taenia solium | reverse complement strand
TCTTTCTCTACAAAAATTGCACTAACTTGATTAAAGAGGTGTCAGCAAAGCGGCGTTCTCTTCTTTCTCTCTTCAACATTTGCACAAACCTGATCAAAGTGAAGTCAATTAGGCGACGGTTTTCTCTTCCCTTTTTACAACATCTGCACTAACCTCATTAAAGTGGAGTTCGTACAGCGACAGTCTCCTCCATTTCACCATAGCAACCGCAAATTCATCGCCTCAGCAGAGATACTAGGGCGGCACCTTCTTTCTCCTCACAGCGACTGCACTAAATCGATCAAAGTGGAGTTAATGCTCGATGTTCTCTTCTCCCTCTCTAAAAGATTGCACCAACTTTACAAAGTGGAGCCAAAACGGCAACATTCTTCTCCCTCTCGGCACGACAACTGCACTCACCAGGTGACAATGAATGCAATAGGGAGACATTCTCATCTCTCTCGTCACAAGAGCTGCTCTAACTTGATTAAAGTGGATTCAATAAGGCTAAGTGCTCTTCTATTTCCATTCAAGATATGCACTTGCATGGTCACGATGGAGTCGTGGAAGCGACAAACCCCTCACTGCGCCTATCACATCTGCACTCGCATTGTCACGGTGGAGTTGGTAATGCGCTATGTTAGCTTGCAGTATCTGGATCTCTTCGTGAATCAACTTTTGGCTTTATTAGTCCTTTTATAGCTTGAGCTTTAATTTGAGTTTCCTCTCTTCTCTCTCCTTGTATACTTTCTCGCACTTTTGTCTCCTAATTTTTTCCGCGTTGAGAGATGCGCGTACTTTTGGCCAGCGTCAGTGGAATTTTCTCACCGAACAACTTAGTCAATGTGTCCTTGTAAGACAGGATGCAGAATATGAGGTGGTCGCTTGAATGAGGATCGTCTGAACAGAGGTAAGTCTGTGTTAGATTTAAGTCGGGAGCATGCTTTACCGTCCTTGAGTTGTGGAAGCGTGACACCACTGAGAATGCCAGGTTCCTATGCAACCCATGCTTACCCTCCTTCCACTGGAGCTTCCGTTAGGCTGCTGTGGCTAAGCACAGCATTTGGCTGGCAACTCACCCCAATGCGCTTGCTTGTCAAAGATCGACTGGCTGGAGTTCTCCTTTCACCGAAAGTACTACAGCCTGGCGCAGGTACTTCACCACTTTCCTACCTTCAAAATAACAATCGTGAGTTAAATGCAAGACAAAATGAAGGAAAGGTGATTCGAAATGTGCCTCTCTACTCATTGGAATAAACGCTATCGCATCACGTGGCAACGTCTAATTTATGTCTTTTAGGATCAAGGGGACACTGTATTAGGGATGACGGTGACAGCGGGTGTGAAATGGAGTTGAGGGTTCTTGCAAAGACACAATGCCTACTTCCACCATATGACCCTGTGTTTATCCTCCTGCACCACTTTGTCAAACAGGGTCGGGAATGTGTAGGAGCAGTTGACACGCTGTTTTTCCGTGTCTGCTCAATGCATTCGCCACAATCACCATGAGTGTTAGTGGGTCACCGTGTTAATGAAATGGGAAGCGAAGGTAGTATCTGCTCAATCATGTCTACAATGGCTGACTTAGTTGGGTCCTTGAAACACCTCTATGGGGCCATGTTTGATGAAGTAGTGATGAAATAATACATTAAGCTATCTCATGAATCAGTAGTTATGACAGAGTGTAGTTCTGACACTGTGCTACTTGTTGCAGAAAGCCTTGTTTGTTTCATTTACTTGAGTTCAGCATCCGGCAGTCCTGAGTGTTGTAGGCTTAGGCAGCCGGTGGGTTATCCACATTGGCACATTGTGTCAGCTAAGCAAGGCAAGCGGCTGTGTTGTGGATTGCCTCACCTCATGACAATCATAAGGAAGCAGGAGCCGTCAATGGGAGGAAGATAGAGCACTGCAGTGCAGTTGAGGCTGCAAGAAAATAGCGATATAGAGTCCAACAGAGATATTGCAAAATGATCTCTTCAGCAACAAATCGTGTCGCCCCTTGCGTAGATGATACCTCCGACTTCTCATCAGCAGCAATTTCTTGGAAAAATAACAACTGGAGGTTACTTGTCGAACAAGCCAATTGGATTGTTGTGGCAAGAAAACGGTTGTCGCGAGCAAGGCAAGTCGTAGAGTGGGCATTGGCTGAATGCTTTCTCCATCTACCCAAGACACAAATTCCTCAAACCAGTGAGGTTAGTGCATCAAATTGGGAGAATTCCTATTAAGCAGGAAAGCATGCCATCAGTGATGACATGCGATTTTGGCATTACGTTAAGTAAAGCCTGATTGAGCTAATATTAATCGGCTTTTACCTACTGGAAAAGACGTCGCTTAAACATGCTAAGGTATAAACCATGTTTGACTTTAATTCAACCATGGATGAGCCATCGACTGCCATTAGGATGCGGTTTACTCCATCTCTTTCACGCCAACCTATACTTGGGCTACTCACATGTGCAAAAGGACTCACCACACCAACAGTCCATTTGGAAACGCTAGTTCAACGAAACCACATGACAATATTTCCTCTCACAATGACGACACATTACAAAGAGCCCTACAGTGAAGCATAAAAGCTCACTCCTTCTCCCACTGTTCCATTGCAAGATATCAAGATGGAATATGGTACACGAAGGCCACCAATTAATTTAACTTCATCAATGGGGTGCACAGGTAAATGGGAAATGTGATTAGGAGTGTGATATGTGCAAAATTATCAAGTGCATAGAAGGGTGTTTGACATTAATGGAAAAGGAATTAACTATTGTGGAAGTAGAATGAGGGCGCCAATGAGAGCGGTTACAAAATCTGGTGTTAGAATAGACATCTTCGAAGTGGTGGTTGCGGCTGCATTGGGAGTCGCAGTAACGGTACCGCCAATTTGATTCTGCCATTTACTCGATTTCATTGTCGTCGTGGTTGTTGTGGTTGGTGTTGTGCTTGAGGAATCACTGGTCTTCTTAAATGCGGCGGTGGTAGATGCATAGGGATCCGTAGCAAAGCTGCCCCACTCTTCAGTCTCCTGTCCACTCGATGTCGTCGTCTCTGCTGTCGTGGTGGTCGTGGATTTCTCTGAGCCTTGGCCAAATAAATTAAAAATGTCGAAAAAGTCAAATGTGTTCACAGTGAACACAAGCATAAGTAGAAGAAGCACACTAACGTTCTTCATCGCGAATGGAGTGGTTGCAAACGAGCTGGGGTCTTCAGCTCCCATTTATGATGTCTGTTTGTGAGGAATCAGGGCGTGGGTGCTGAATCTGACCACTCGCCAATCCGACGAACAGCATCTCCACCATGTGACTCTGTGTTTTTCCTTCTGCGCCTATTTGACCAACACGGACGGGAAAGTGTGGGAGCAGTTGACACACTATTTTGCCATGTCTGCTCAATGCACTCGCCACGATCATCATGAGTGTTAATGGGTCGCTGTGTTAATAAATGGGACGTGAAGGGAATATCTGCTCAAGCATGTCTACAAAGGTGCCTTTATTGGGTCTTTAAAGCACCTCTATTGGGCCATGTTCGGTGCAGTAGTGATGAAATAATCCATCAAATTATCACATTTCAACCATAGAACCAGTAGATATGACAAAGCGTGGTGCTGGCACCGTACGACTTGTTTCAGAGAGCCCTGTTTGTTTCATTTATCTGAACTCAGCATCTGTCAATTCTGAGTACTGTAAGCTTAAGTAACCGGTGGGTCATCCACAATGGCACATTCTGTCAAATGACCAAGGCAAGGGTCTTGGATGTGGACTGCGTCATCTCCTGCTACTTATATAGAAATAGGAACCGTCAATGGGAGGAAAATGGTGCACTGCAGTTGAGGGCGCAGGTAAAAATAATATAAATCCCAACAAGTATATCGCAATACAACCTCTTCAGCAACAAATCGTGTCGACTCTTGTGTGGATGATGCCTTCCTTTTCCTATAAGCAGCAATTTCTCGGGAAAATAATAAACTGGGATAACTTGCAGAACACGCTAGTAGGATTGTTATGTCAAGGAAACGGTTGTCGCAGACGAGGCACATCAGAGAGTGCCCATTGGCTGAATGCTTTCTTCATCTATGCAGAAAACAAATTCCTCAAATCAGTGAGTCTACTGCATCAAAAGTGGAATAATTTTTGTTAAATAGGAGAGCTTACCATTAATAACAACATGTAGTTCTGGCAGGAGGGAAATAAACAACCCAATTGAGGTGGTATTATCCATTTTCGCTTGCTAGAACAAGAACCTCAATCATGCAAGTTTATAAGCCACGTTTAACTTCATGTTAGCCATAAATAGGCCATCGACTGCCAACGGTGTGCGATTTACTCCATCATTTTCACGACAACCCAAACTTGGGCCATTCACACGTGCAAGAGGACTCACCGCGCGAACAGACCATCACGACATTATCTCCTCACGCAATGACGATATATTGCAAAGTGCCATACAGTGAACCCCAACGACTCACTCTTTCTCTCACCGTTCCATCGCAGGATATCTAGATGAAGCATGGCACGCGAAGGCTACCAATTAATTTACCCTCATCAATGGGGTACAAGGACAAATGGAAGAAGGTGTTGGGGTTATGAGAGGCGTGGAATTATCAAGTGTAGGACAAGGGTGTTTGACACCGACGGAAAACAAATAAACTACTGTGTAAGCAGAATGAGGGCGCCGAAGAGAGTGGTTGTTAAAGCTGTCGTTATACTAGCCACCTTCAAAGTGGTGGTTTCGATTGCATTGGGAGTCGCAGTAACGTTTCCGTCACTTTGATTTTGCCATCCACCCGATGTCATTGTCGTGGTTATTGTGGCTGTTGATGTGCCAGGTGAACATCTAGCTTTGGTAGAGGTAGCGGTGGGAGATGCATAGGGTTCGCAGTAACGCCTCCCCTCTCCTCAGTCTCCTGTCCACTCGATGTTAGCGTTGTCTCTGCCGTTGTGGCGTTTGTGGATTTTGCTATGCTTTTGTTTTAATAATCATAATAGTCGTAATTGCCGTATGCGTTCACAGCTAATGCAAGCACAAATAGAAGGAGCACACTAACGTCCTTCATCTCGAATGGAATGGTTGCACAAGGGTTTGAGTCTTCTGCTCCCACTTATGGTGCCTGCATGTGTGGTAATCAAGACGTGAGTACTGAAGCCAACCAACCACCAATGCGACGAGCAGCATCTTCACCGTGCCACAAGGTTGAATTTGACTTGAGGGATTTACGCCATGTCATTTGCCCTCAGAAAGTGCAGTTGTTGTGGGCAGAGAGAGAATAATGTCACCTTATTTTATCCATTGTGATCTTGTGAGTGCAGATGTTTTATGGGGAGAAAAGAGAATATCGTCTTCCTGACTCCACTTTGATCAAGTTAGTGCACTTGTTGTAATAAGACAGAGGAGAATGCAGAAATTCGACTCTATTGTGACAAGGTGGTGCATTTGTTGTAGGGAGAGAGGCGAGTATCGCATTACTGACTCCACTCTGATCAAGCGAATGACAGCGTGTGTGCCGTTTTTGTAGGGACAGGTAGGACAATATCGCCTTATTTACTCAACTATATTCAAGTAAGTGTAGTTGTTGCATTAAGAGAAGTGAGAATGCCGCCTTATTGACTCTATCATGAATGAAATGGCACTTTATTGGGCACACTGATGTCAGCTCTCACTTGATCTTTTGTGTGGACAAGGCATGGCGCCATGCTCAGTCAATCTCTTTGCGTCTCGCACAAACCACTCTTCCCATTCAAAGCAGTGCCACTGATCGAGTGCCATCCACTCGTGTGGACCCACATGGACTGAAAAGGACCAGGCTAGGACATTTAACTTCCATCTCTTTCGATTCATGCGTGAGAGTCCATAGGTGATCATTGAAATCTTATTAACCATCATACCCAACTTCAAGAACCTCCACACCCATCTTCGATACGCAAAATAGTACAAAAAATGACCACCATACAATTGACCCTCAAGGCAAACAAAATTATGCGTCAAGGTGTGTAGGTCAGGTGTGCAGAATTTTTGTGGGCATCTGTTCTAGAGTAAGGGGAAAGGAATGTGATCGTGATTCAGTGTTTGAAATGCCATTGGGTACAAATGCAAAACACATTACCCCAAAACTCAATATCGTCAGGGTCATTAAGAGGTAGAGGTGCGGTAGCGTGAAGTGGAGTGGCACAGTTAATAAAGAGTAGATAATCTCCACCCAAATCGTGGTGGAGCATTTGTGCTAGTATCTTACTTGGGCTCATCGGGGCAGCGTAGAGTTAATACATTGAAGAGCAGTTATTACGCTTGAATCCGTATTTAGTTTGATGCTACACTAGTGAACAACAAGGAGGGCTGTAGCAGTCGTCGATGACGAATCACTCCACTTCAACATGTACATGACTGAAAACATGCCTTCTGTAGGAAGAATGGGTCAATGCCAGGTAGTAGGTTGTAGGATGTCACGATGCCGCATTTGTTATAGCCTAAACAAATCACATTGAAATTTCTGATAGTAGATTCAGTGAGTGGATTTCCGCATCAAAGACATTGTTCGCTGCAAAATTTGTTTTGGTAATTGTGTGAGAATTGAAAGGAACTACATTCCACAGCCTGCATTCAACCAACTCCCTCCAGAGTGCAGGAAGCACCTTGCGTAGGCAGATCTTTTAAGACCGCTAAAGCACAATTCTCACTCACGTCAATTCCTTAGTCACAAATAACCACACTTTTATGCAACCCATTTGACGCATCTGATAGATTGATGGTCACATTCTGGCTCCTCTGGTATTGCCTATTATGCAATTGACTAGACTTTACCAAACCCTTCACTCGGCTGACGACTGGAATAAAGGCTGCAAGAATTATCGTTATCAACTGCGTAGGAGTGTGGAGCGACAGAGGTGAGGAAAAGAAGCAAAAATTTTACTTGAAACTACTCAGCATTAAAGTCAGTTGAAGGATAAATATGAAGCAGAATGGAAATCAGCTGTACTCAAACAGGCCGCGATGGACCATTTGCGTTGTTTTCTTACTACTGACAACTGGAGAGTAGAGAGAGGCAAAACCAACCATTGCCTTTCGCTGATGGTTTCTAATCAAGATTGGTGTGTACCTGCATAAACTTGCGCCTTTGCGTAACAGTCTATGACACAGCCCTGAAGTCATTCCCCAATCCTTCTTAAGTTCAAATATGCTGCTTGGGAGAGGAAGGAGCTTCAAACACGGTACCCAATTCACGATGAAGCTCCTGCCATCTACCCTGCCACAGATGCAAAGGAAGTGAAGTTGCAGGTGTCTTTGACAGTGTCCGACTTGTACCCGTGGACATGGGCGAACAGTGTGGTGCATTGCATTTGCCGTGGTGAGATCGACTAGAGGGAGTATTGCAACGGAACTGAGGGGTCTATCTAAATACAAGTGACGCATAGCAGGATTTCAGTAGTAAGCTATTCCTCTCATTAACACCTAGTCAACTCTTAAATCATGAAAACTATGCCACCATTGAAAGCACTCAAACTCCACCCAAATACATGCGACTGTCAAAAGACCGACCAACCTCATCAGTGCTCTCACTCTGACTGCTGGGACGTTTGGGCAAGTACTTCACGGCACTACAAAATATGCTGGACGACAAGCGTGAGTCAATGACGGAACACAACCGAGGTGAGAATTTAAACTGCGCCGCTAACCCCATGCAAATATGCCATTGCGTTACTTGTCAGCCACTCGTGTGTGTCTTCAAGACTCACAACTGTCTTACCCAAAGTCTGAAAATTACAGTGGATGTAGGGTCAGTTATAAGTGTGTGCAAGGTTGCGACCCCTGCTTACACCATGTGATCTTACTCGCTTTTTCAGACTCATTTGAATTGAATCATGGTGATTTGTGGTTGCAGTTGACTAACTTTGTTAAACCGCCATTTAAATGAGATGGGGAAGTGCTGCATCATGTGGTTTACCCGTAGATTGCATTTCAGTAATCCATGAGGACCTATTCCAATTAGGCTTGTTTGATTTATTTTTACATTAAATTGGAAAGTAGACCATCAGTCATGGGTTCAGCCGCTGTTTAACATACCGACGCATCTCTTCGTGTTTTCAATCCTTCACTTCAGCATTCTGGATGAACACAATGGTTTGGACATCGACGTGTCTTTTACGCTCTACCCGGTAATTGCACCTCTAGCTCTAGCATGTCTGGCGATAAACTCATAACACATACAGATCGTCAACATGTCCTTACGGAAACACCTCCTCGAAGAGACAATAGCTAAGATTTGATTGCGTTCCAACCAATCAGTGGAAGCGAATGGGTCAGCATAAGTAATATTTATCAATGTAATGTTCCTACAGTAAATCAGGAGGGATTACACATTAGTTTCAATATTTACGATGCATCGAAACCCATTGCGACATTTCATTCAACATTTCACTCGTTTCCTGCCATATTAAAACCATCGGAGTACAAATAATGGAATTGAACTAGAAACCTACTCTGCCATCTATCCCCATAGACTAGCACCTCCAATATTTTGGCCGAGGATTTTCCAATGCTTGGAGGCTAGCACAAGTGGTTGACACGTGCTCAGTGACATTTCCTTGATTGAGGATGATGGCTTATTTTAAAAGAACTCACGTCAAAATTGTTTTGTGCTCTATTATAATGACTGCCATAGCAACCTGGATGTTCACATACACTAGCCTGTGCATTCCCACACATTGTTCCGATGCTTTGTGGGAAAATGACAAAAGCGTCATTCCTGCGCGTCAATATTTTACCATATGGAATGTGTTACTTGTAATACTGATGGTTGGTCAGCCTCAGTACCAACGCATGGACTCCCACGCAAGCGGCTAAAATAAATAGGAGTAGAAGACTCTACTAGTCGAGCGACATTTCCACACGAGATGAGGAACGTCAGTGCATTCCTGCTATTTGCACTGGGAATCACTTTGATCGTACTTGCAGACAACCAAAGTAGTTTCAAAGGTTCATCAAGCACAACACCAATCTCATCCACTGATTTGGCTTCAACGAGCACGTCCTCACCTCAAAGCATCACGAGCACTGTAGTAATTGCACAAATTGATTCTCCGACAACGGTGAGTGAACAACCAGCTCAAAATGGTAGCAGCACTACTGTGATACCCGATATATCTACTGCCACAACCACTTCCACGATGGCCAGTGATACCTCAAGCGCAACACCAACCACAACAACCACCACGACAATGACAACTTTGAGTGGACAGCAGGGTCAAAGTGGCGGCATCGTTACTGCGAATCCCGATGTAACCACCACCACAGCTACTTCAAAGATGGCGATTAAATGGCCTGCTTTTGCAATCCCTCTATTTGGCACCCTCATATCTCTCACAGAATAGCTAATTTGTTTTTCGTCAATGTCAAACACCCTTGTCTTAGGCTAGAAACATCACTCCTTCTTTCTCTTCCCCAACCACTATTCTGTTTATTTTTGCACCTTACTGAAGGTGTTAAAATAATTGATGCATTTGCTTTCATGTGCTCTATTTTGGTTTCTTTAACTGGAATAATTGGAATATGAGTGAGCTGTCACGGCTTATTGTGAGGCTCCTTGCATTCATTGTCATCATGAGGAGAGATTTCGTGCGATTTCGTTAAACCATTTACGTGTGCAAGTAGCTTGAGCCACACTTAGAGAGAAAAGTGTAGATGTTTGTTTTCCACCATGTCTCAGTTGCACCTCATACTTGATAGCGTAGCTTGTCAATCAGTGAAAAGTGTTCCACCGTTTGTGCAGCAAACGTCCTGTTCAGACGTCATGCGCTTAACTCACTTGTTTGACTACGTTGTGTTCCAAGTAGGTGGAGAAAAGTAAATTGCTTTGGTGAATGTTTGGGAGTTAAAGGACGGTCACATTTCCACGGTTCCTATCTTTTTGAATGACGCAGATTCAAGTGGAACTTGCACTCTACATCCATTAGAATGGATGGAATGGAATGGTTTCACCCACGCCTTTTTACCCTTACCGAACTTAAAATCTCTCTCGCGGAACCAACTAGATGCAGATGATGAAAATCGAGCTCACCTGCTGATATTCCTTTCGCTGTGCCCTTGTCTGTCCTAGCAGATCCTTTATTTATTCAGCTTTATTTGATAAAACATCCATCGTTATCGTGAAATGTTAGGGAGCGTTGCATGGAATATAGGAGGACATTTGAATTGTAACATACAACTTGCACTCTCAACCAACTGTTCACCACATTTAAATGGTAAAAACCCTACCAAACTGTCCACTTTAAGGAATTAAGAATTGAAGGAAACCACATTTCCACGGTCCCCATCTAGTTGATACTTCTAGTCAGCTATCATTAAAGTGAAAGAAAGAACCTGGTTTATACAGCTCATTTTAGGTCTCAACACAGGTTTCACCCACGTCTGTTCGCCTTCCTCGGACCCAAGCTCCCTCTAGTGAAATCATCCCGATCAAATCGAAGGACTCGTGCCCTCTGGCTGAAGTGCCTTTCGCTGCCAATAGCGCGATCTCTTGCACCCTTACCTCCGTCTTATGCAATCCTTAATTTGGCTGATGCAAACAAGAAATCTGTCAAAATTGTTCCTAACAGGAGGAGCGTATTAAAAAATTCGCTGTTGAACTGCACATATTTAAAGTCACTTAATGGATAGATATGGAACGGGAAGAAATGTGGTCACTCGCATATCGCATAAAACCAAATTGCGCCCACACAGAGCGTATTGGAGCATGCGTTGATACTTTATCGCCTTGGCATCCGCAGGGCAACGAACAGGTAGAAAGAGCTAATTGCACCCTTTTAGGACTATTGAAGGCTTTTGCTTTTTGCCGTTCAGGATGCTCACAGGCCACGAAATGTAAGCTTCGCCCTCCAACAGCTTCCTACAACGCAGGGAAGTGACAACAGATGAAGCACCGAAGTAAGTACTGCATCGGAAAGAAGGCGTAAGAAAGACCTTATAACAATGCTCAGAGACACTTACAAATGTCTCACACTAGACAAATAAATGTCACAACGAGCATAGTCGACCCAAACCTCTACCACGAAGGACATCCCGTCCAAATGTGCAGGCCGCTTTCTCCAGCTAGAAAGCATCGTAAATCTTACCACCCTTGGAGTAGAGACACTTTCTGTGTTGTGTTTCTGTGCTGTCCACTACAATAACATTCGACCATTCAAAGCTGCTCACCGGTTGGTTACGAAGATGATGTTCAACATTTATGTTTCCCGAGCTAGATTAGATAGTATCTGCATACTGCTGTAGTGGAACCCACACACTGACAGGAGTCATGCTCGTGCACACATCGTTGCTGTTATGATTTCCATCATCCTCGCCTTAATGTGGCTACAAGTTTTGCCTAAAAAGTATGATACGCGACTTACGGTGAAGCTCGTGTCACCTCTTGCCTGAGATGCATTCCTCGAATTTTCACCTCGTAGATGCTGTAAAAGTGCGGGAAGGAGTGAAGTGGTAGTGGTCGCTGTAGGCGCCCGTGTCGAAGCTGTACGGTGCAATGTATTTGCCGCGGTGAGTGCAAATGAGTGAAATAGCTCATTGAATTCAATAGGGTAACGGGAACATTAAGCCCTCATTAGCAGAGAAGCCCCTTCTTCCGTAGAGTTAATGCATCATCACACTAGAGTGCCTGATCCACCAGCAAATCATATTGAACTTATGCTTCTCCCTCTCTGTATTCAGTGGCTTGACAACTTAAATCTGACTTCTTGCTCATCGTGAGGAGGTGAGTTGCCGCCATCACTTGGAGATTTACAGTGCGGTTTGCCCTCCAACTCGTATCTCTACCAACTGCACGTGTGCAACTGAAAACATGGAACGAAATCATTCCATGGAACGGTGCATCAACAAAACCACACTAGAATGTCTTTTGAAATGCCTTTCTTGTCATTTGTCCTTTAAGTATCAGTCTAAGAAGAGAAATTTTTTAAGCCATGGTAGGTAAAGTTTATAAATCCATCATTCTGTACACTAAGTC
>MIEF01009195.1:0-11613 GCA_001870725.1 Taenia solium | reverse complement strand
AAGGCATGGTACTAGGGCAGAATGCACATATTCTAAGAACAGAGGGATTAAAGGCTGCTGATTTGACCCAGAGACCAGCCAACCGGCTTGTACAAAACGGCCACTTAAGTGACCGAAACCGGCAGTCCAAACAAAGCATTACATAATCCCCTCTTCTTTCGAGCGTCATCCTCAACGCTCTCCGCGGTAGGTCTCCCGTGTCAGCTATCACAACGCGATCGGTACTGCGAGAAGCACCCACGAGCATCGAAATTCACGCGCATGTGCTCTTGCAGTACCATCAATTCCGCGTAGCAAAAGCGTGTTTTTCCGAATTCTCCTCTCCCACAACAATGTGTCCCAATGAGATGGTGGAGGAATGAATCCAATTTTTCAAATGCATCGAGACACACGCAACAAACACTGTGATTCCAGGCGTTGTGATGCCGTGAGATAAATCCGAGGGTATCGTAGAATCCTGAGCAACCGGGGCAATCGGGCCTCATGGGAACGGGATGCAGGCGATCAAAGTGTGCAAAGCACAAAAACGATGCTATTGAATGGCGTCCTGCGCATTCTACATCTGTAGATACACATTTCGACGTAGGAAGGCGAGTTGCCCGCGAATCTGAGGTAGAGTCTATGGAGGATGCTTGGCCACAGCGTCGCCGATCCTTCTTGGCAGTTCCACTGGATTTGGAGTTCACGGCTGGTGTCGCTTCGGTTGTTAATAGCTTGCCTGCAGAACACGAGGGCGGGAGATGCCGAGGATGGACGTCGATCTCAGCCCATTCGTTGTGGGATGCCAGAGATTCGCCCACTTGCAGCACATGCACATCTTCCACACCACTAAAGTTTGCCCCAAGCGGTATAGATCAGGATAGAAAGACGTCAAAATTGGGTCGGCTTTCCGTTGCCACCAATGTAGTCCCGAGACTTCCTGGAAGGTAAGGGAAGGCATAGTACTAGGGCAGAATACATACATTCTGGAAGCAGAGGGATTGGGGCTGCTGGCATGGCTCAGAGGCCAGCCAACTTTCTAGTACAATATGGCCACCCAGGTGATCGAAACCGGTGGTCCGAAGAAGCAAATTTCTGCATCAACTATACCGATTTTCCACGTAATATTTTGAGAGATTGCATTATAGTGCTTTCTTGCTAACATCATCTGATATTGTTTCGGTCCTAAGCTCATGTTGAAAAATATTTTAATCGTATTGTAGTTTAGCACAATGACTTTGACAACTGTCGTAATTTCACAAATTGTTTTATTGATCAGTTTTTATTTCGTGACCTTCAGGCGCTCGTTCAACTACTTTGAACCTGATTCATTAGATGGCCTAGCCTTCACTATGAGTTTGAGAAGAATGTGCGGTCTTTTGCGTTTTCCATCTCATTTAAAAAAAATGAACAAAGATTTGCGTTTTGGAATAATGACTGTTGTGGGCGTTACACTTATCCACCACACATTCGGGTTTTTGTACGCAAGTAGTAAGTCGGCTGTTTTTCTTGTAAATGTTCATTTAGGCGATTTGGTTCCATATCTCCAGGACTATTTTAACGCTTCATCCGGCATAATAACCTTTTATACCAGCTCTCTTTTTGCCTGCGAGGCGATATCCACACCTCTGGGGGCCATGCTGTCCAAAATAATTGGTTTTCGTTGGTCCACTTTTATCTCGGTATTACTAACTAGGTAATTTTACAACTCGTGTTATTTTACTTCTCTTTTTTTTAAGGCTTTAAGGACTTAGCTTCATCTTATTTGAACTTTTGTAATGCTTTCCTTAAATCTAGCTTACCTTGTAACGAAAACGATTTACGTTACCTTATTTTGAATGCTGTGGGCCTGTACATTTTTTCATTGTGTTTTGTAGGATCTTAACATACATAAGTGACCTAAACGTTTCCACAACGCTTAATAATTTGTGATGACTATTAAGCGTTGTAAAAACACAGGATTATGCAACCCATCTAGGTTGTAGTATAAGGTAGAAGTGTTTCATGCTTATGGATCGATCACGTCATTTCAGTCATTATTTTGATTAACCCTGTCCTCTCTTCACCTAAATGTGAAATCTAACAATTACTTAGAATATGATAGATCGCTCTTGGTATCATATTGTACGCTGCCACTCCTAATCGCTATAATTTTTTAAAGTGTTGCTTTTTGCATCGTCACAAATGCATGCAATTCTTCTTAGTGGTGGTCTTCTTCTATCGCGATTAACATTGAACTATGGCCTGGTGCCTCTCATTTTCACAAGTTCTATAATGTTTGGCTTCGGAATTGGCGCTTCTTACTCCGTTTTGTATGCTGTTGCTGCAGCCGTACGTCAGTTGTCTTTCTATTGTGTTTTCACTTAACCAAGGTCATAATTCTGACTTCTTTGTTTTCAGTGGTTTCCGAATTACAGATCCACTATTGTTGGAATCATAGCGTCAGGGCTGGGTTTGGGTGCTTTAGTTCTCGTGCCAATTCAAACCGCGGTTATTAATCCGAATAATATACAAAACTTTACTCAGTACGTACCAATTTTCCTTTAAATTTTGCTTTTCTTTAGCCCCGACGTTAAGAATAACATCCCAAAGGCTTTTTCTGTTCTGGGTGGGTTTGTCTTGTGCCTTCAAATTATCGGATTCGCTTTACTTCGAGAGAAACATTTCGATGTAAGCTTACTTTTTTTGTCTCCCGATGGCATCGATACACGTTTTGCCTCATAAGAAAAATTGGATAACTTATTTTCTATACTTAGACCAAGATACTCAATATGTCACCTTCGGCTGCGTAAGCAAAACATACATATGTACAAGGGACGTGGCAGGCAATCAGCTAATTTCTTTTTTTTAATTTTAGTGGTTCTGAAATCACTGAATCACCAAAGGAGAATGAAAAGTACGGATGAAAATGCATTGAGGAAGCTATTTTACATATTATTCCACTTTTTGTAGAGTAGCAATTGTGGTAAATTACACTACACTGGAGGCGCTCAAAACCATCGACTTCTATCTCGCCTTTCTAATCAATTTCTTTAACTCAGCCCTAACTGGCCTGACCTCATCAACCGTGAAGGTATGCATTACTAAGGTCTAAGTTGTACCATAATTCTACGCATCGGCACATGCCTCCTAGTAATGATATTGTTCTCATTTCAGTTGCTTCAATCACTCTCAGTTACTATCTCTATTTAGACTCTCTTTTTCAGACTTATGGAAGGGATTGCGGATTTGATAACAATTTCCTTGTATTGGTTCTCACTTTGAGCTCCGTCTTTAATTGCCTGGGTCGGCTAACATGGGGTTTCATCGGCAACCGATACTCATTCAAGGTATGCCTTGAGGATCCCGGCTGCTCATCTAAATGTGTGTGCCTATTCCTCTTAATGCTACGAAATGGTTTTTCTCTCGCTCTAGGGTCCATTAATTGTCCTTCAAATTGAATGGGCCTTTCTGTGGCTCACTTATGGTTTCGTTACGCAGGTCGGTGGTACTGCAGCTAAAGCCCTCTTTGCGATTTGGACCTTCCTACTGTACACCTGTCTAGCTGCCAACTTTGTTCTCATTCCCAATCTGGCAACTCGAATTTTCGGACCCAAATGCATGCCAACCATATTTGGCCTATTGTTCACCGCCATGGTTTGTGATTTGCATTCCCAGATGTTAGCTTGGCTTTATCAAAATATTATCTATTATCTTTTGCCTCCAGAGCAGTAAGCTTGCCTACATTCTACTTCAAAGTTGTATATATTTTTGAAAGGATGGGATCAAAACCCCTTTTTAGGCGCCCAGCACTCTCATCTTGTCGGCAGCATTTGCGCAGTACGATATTCGTGGTCAGTGGATTCCCATTTACTGTACGGGAGCAGGTTTTGCAATCATCGGTGAGTCTAAGTTAATGGCTACTCAACAGGCCAATTTGTAGGTCTTATTCTCACCATCTTTTTGCGAGATCCAAATGAAACCAGATGCACCAGATGCACAGACTCCTGTGTCAGAGTTTGTGACTGCTGCCGTAGTGAACCCAAGGAGGAGGATGATTGGAAAAAATTGGACATGGCTTGCAAAACGGATTTTTAATGAACTAACTGCCAGCAGAATTTTCCTACTTAAAACCCAAAGTTCCCATTAATTGAGCTTACTGTAGCACTTCCTTGGAAGTTAAACCTCCTTAAAAACACGTTTTTTGGAAAATTTTTTTGCTTTTACTTTAAACGCTCTTTCTTGTTTAACCATTGCAGAGCGTGGGTGTCTGCTAGTAGATGTCCCTGTTGGATCAGGTCAAGTGAAGCAATGGCATGTAACATGATGGATTGTGTCATGCGTTACAGTTGAGCATTTGGTATCTGTAGCGTGTAGTTCTCCTTTCCACTACTTTGTTCATGAACGTACCCATCTCATTTGGAGGCTTCATTCAGAGATAAAGTTGAGGGTTGCTCTGCAGCGCCTCGAGGTGCCTAGCATTTTTGGAAAAGACGTGCCATTAACATACATAAGGCCTTAATAGCTATGGTTATAGAGAGAGCAAAAATTGGACTAACTAGGAATTTGGGATTCAATAGACTGAGGACTGTACGATTCAAACGAAATTAGTCTACTGAAGTGTAGTAATCGCGGCCATTGCCATGTATTTCACCTTCCTTATTCTGTCATTCTCACCGCTAGTCGTGGTTACTCCTATGCCTAATTTATGCTAGGTCCATTTACCCAAAGGCTTTATCCTTAAGACTGAGTGATCAAGATCATGGTTCGTTTATCCGCTACATTTCCTTTGCTTTGTGATCGAATACCTTGGAAAGGACAGCTAAAAACGGCTCAGCACAGTGCTTAAAAGGAACCACCTCTCTTAACTCTTTTACTGCGAGTGAAGAGGTCATACTTCTTTGACAGTGTGACATGCATTGACTAGTAATAGTTAGTTAAAATCACAACTTGAATGATTCTATTACCGTTCCACATCCCAAGGTACTGACGCCAATCAGCGCATGGAACATTCAGGCTGAGTGCGCACTGTCATTTCTTTCCTGGACGTCTGACAGAAGCACAATCATTCGCAAACCCTTTAGGTAGCAGATAAAAGGAAGGATATCTGTTAAAGAAGGCTATTTAACAGCCAAATAGCGTCTTTAATCGTTTATACCTGCACACTTTTATACAAACTACCTGAGAGCCCAGTGGATGGCATAGAGAATGTAACCTATCTCATGCTATTGCCTTCAATGCTTCATGATTTGTCCTGTTAGTGGAAAAAGCTGTAAATTTCATCGTGAAATTTATCCGAAGCAGGGGAAGGAGGGAAAAACCAAAGGTGCAAACTGCGTAGACAGGCCTCTGTAGGAGTTAAACGGGGACAAAGACGACAATGCCGATGCATTCTACTAGTAATATTTGAGTAGGCCTTGCTACTCTAACTCAAGTTTATAGCTTGAAGTAATTCAATACTAGAAAAAATTGAAACCCACTTCTTGACAGGCGACAAATAATTCTGCTATCTCCTTTGGAAGAATTAAAGGCGGATCTCGAGATAGTTTACGGTCCTTTATCGCTTTTGCTTTAAACATTTAGTCTCTCTAAAACAGTAGAAAGAAATATTTATGTCCCAACATCAATAAGATACGAGAGATTAGTCCAGCTGTTAATAGAGGTGATTGTTGTAATGCTTTGTTTGTTCGAACTGCCGGTATCGGTCACTTGATTTGGCCGGTCTTGAAAAAGTGGTAGCCAGTTTTTGGAAAGCCATTAAAAAAGGAAACACTGAGACCGGGGAAAACAATAGCAAATCCGACCACTAATGAAATATCTTGAAAAAGTGGTAGCCAGTTTTTGGAAAGCCATTAAAAAAGGAAACACTGAGACCGGGGAAAACAATAGCAAATCCGACCACTAATGAAATATTACGCCACATCAGCAGTAAAACAGTATTGAGCATCATGTAAAACATTATCAAAGAGTAACAAATACCAAAAAGTGGTAAAGACCAATTATCAGTAAATACTAGTGATAAAAATAAACAGCGAAATGATATGGAAAGCAACTCACGATGCCTTGGTACTTGAAAGAGTCGTTGATAGTACGAATGAGAAGCCAGCAGGGCCACATGTACTCGAATCGAAACTCCATTAAAAAATCCAAAACCACGATTGTTGACCAAATAAGGAAGAGCTTCAAATATGACCCAAAACTACAGGGAAACAACACAAAAAGCAGAAATAAATTGTATACCCACATAAGGGAGGGTTTTCATATCGGAGCTGAACGGTTGACAAAGGAGTTGAATGCAAAAACACCAAGCGCATCAGAAGACTATCGTTACGAACAAGACGTGTTTTATAACAAAGCTGCACAAAGAAGGCAGAATAATAGCCACTCGCGTTCATAAGAGCCTATTCCGAGACGTCCCAATGGTGACAAATATGGAACTAACTGACTCCATTGATAGTGGTGTACTTAATGCACACAGTAAAAGGACATAAACTCATTCATAATAACTGATTGCTAATTACATGATGAATTAAAACCTGGCTAATTCAGAACTACTTAAAGTCCTAAAAAACATTATTCAAAGACCCAGCTACCATTGCAGTAATAACTGCACAAATTACCATATTGTGCAAAAAGGGGCATAAAGGCATGAGTGAGAAGCGGAAGAACTGTCGTCCACTAAGCTATATTCAAAATAATATAAAAATAGAAAGGTAAATTGTTGTTACAATTGAATTTCTCGGAAATAGCGCATCACTAGTGAAGTTGCAGCTTAGTTCAGCGAAACCACAGCCTCAAGGATAAACGGTCATCATGGAAACAAGTCAGGGATACCAGCGATAAGATGGGATAATCGGTAGTCTTTTCCAAAAAAGCTAAGAACATGAAACTTACGTATTAGAAAATGTGTCACAAGGCTTTGGTTTACGGTTAGATCGTTTAATTCGACCGTATTCACAATTTTTTCGTCGCACATACATTACTCAAGACGAAAAACATGAGCGATATTACAGATTGACACCTTCAACTCTGCGGGAATCAAACTCGGTAGCAAACCTGCCCCTTAATTCGACTACATTGGTGTATCAAAACAAAACATATCCCTCACCAATGTTTCAAAATCAGCGTACAGTTATGCAAAATGTCCTTAAAAATGTCATTGCTTCCAAAACTTTATGGTGGCAAACCCAAAACAGTTACGCGAAACGGCTCACATATACTCAAGCAATATTAACGCGTGTAAAATCTCGGCGACGATCTCCACCAACTTTATTGCACAAAAAGTACATTAAACCAAAAAAATCATGTGACTGCGGCATTCAGGCTCAATAAGGGTTGTCCAAATGAAGCACAGCATAAGACCACAGGCGCGGTCAGGAGGCCAAGCGGCACGTAATACTTTGTTCGAACTGCCGGTATCGGTCACTTGGGTGGCCATTTTGTACTTGTAGCGTCCCGA
The DNA here is from genome assembly GCA_001870725.1 of Taenia solium. Classification (NCBI taxonomy): domain Eukaryota; kingdom Metazoa; phylum Platyhelminthes; class Cestoda; order Cyclophyllidea; family Taeniidae; genus Taenia; species Taenia solium. Next base: position 4,196 of record MIEF01009195.1, on the reverse strand, counting down.
GACTCCCTCTAAGGTAAAAAAAAGGCAGAGTACTAAGACAGAATATGTATTCTGGAAACAGAGGGCTTGGGGGCTGTTGGCACGGCGCAGAGGCCGGCCAACCGGCTGGTACAATATGGCCACCAAAGTGACCGAAACCGGCAGTTCGAACAAAGTATTACAGTACTAGCCGGTTAGCCGGCCTCCGGGCTGTGCTAACAGCCCCCAAGACATCTGGTCCTAGAATATATATATTCTGCCCTAGTGTTATGCCTTCTTTTAGATTCAAGCAAGTCGAGGGACGCTACTGTGCTTATCGCAGGAGAGTAGGCATAAAATTATTGATGCTAAATAGTGACAGTAGTACTTTGTTCGTTCGAACTGCTGGTTGCGGTGATTTGGTTGGTCATATTGTACTGGCCGTTTGGCAGGACTCCGGGCTGTGCCAGCAGCCTCCAAAACCTCTCTTTCCAGAACACATGTATTCTGCCCTAGTGGTGTGCGTTCTTTTGCCTTAAAGGAAGTTTCGGGACGCTACAGCTGATTCCTTGTGTGCTATGTATTTACTTATCAAAGAGGTGAATTATGGGTAAACATCCGCGCAGTAATGCTGTTGTAATGCTTTGTTTGTTCGAACTGCCGGTTTCAGTCACTTAAGTGGCCATATTGTACTAATCAGTTGACCGGCCTCCGAGCTGTGCCAGCAGCCTCCAAACCCTCTGTTTCCAGAATACATATATTCTGCCCTAGTAGTATGCATTCTTTTACCTTAAAGGAAGTTTCGGGACGCTACAGCAGATTCCTTGTGTACTATTTATTTGCACATCAAACAGGCGAATTATGGGTAAACATTCGCGCAGTAATGCTGTAGCTAATGCACCTTGTATGGTGCATCGCTCTCCTTTTGCATTGTGTATTTTGTTCGTCTGCATTAGCAGCATACATTAGCTCACAAATTCAGTCATTTGAACTCACACCCTCATTCTCGCCAAGCACTTGCTAAAACCTACTTTAGAAATCACGGAATATTACTCAACGACTAAAAATCAGTGCAATTCTATCCGTTGCTTACATCAGCGCAGGTCAAGTTAGCCAACGTGTTGCACTACTTACTTAGGGGGCTAATCATTTAGTTAAAAACAATTGTGCAGCCGGCATATCAATAACAACTGACTTGTAAAAATTTCACTAAACTGAATAGTTTGAGGGCTTGGAATGCAATTTTCCCAAATTCTACTAGTGTTTGTTGCTAGTTTTATCCTTTGAAACCATATTTGTCTGTTAAAAAACTAAGCGTTAAACATGTGTGGCATCTAATGTGATAAGCCCTGTGTGACTTTCAAAATCAATTTTTATGTCTTTGTTAAAGCCATTTTGACGAAGTCCGAGGGTGGCGCGCAGTTAGCCGACCGTCTGGCCTTTTGGGATCGCTGGCCTTCGGTGGCGAAATCAATGAACTTCTTTAAGATATTGCGTAACCGGCACAAACTGACAAAGGACTATCCAGACTTTGATAAGCGTGCTATTAAGAAGAAGTTCAAGGAGGTAAGAATTCGTTTTGCCTTATCACGACCATGGTCTGAAGTTTTGTTCATAGTATGAAACAATGAGTAAAATAATTGCAAATTGTGGGGAGTATTATTCCTTGTTCGACACTTGGTAGATGCTTAAGTGTGGCTTTCACTTTTTCACTAACTTTTGCGTTTGTTTTTGTTGCTGTTCTTACAGTAGCAGTCCAGGTGCATTGTCGTGCACTGACTTTTATTGCCTAGACTATCAGACGGTACGCTGCTTGTATAATCTCTAAGTAGATTTGGTTATGCTGTAAATTAATTTAAGATCAATTTGTGTAGCCAAAGTATTTTTGCCTTCCCTTCTTTGGTCTGCAGACATGGTTTGTTTTATTTACCACAAGTTCCAATTTTTGATCCCCACAATTCGTCGATGGAGAAATCGCTGAAACGTTGGTTGCACTGAAAAGATACATTGTTTGAAATTTCGTTTGCACATTTGAATAACATTCAGTAGAATTCATGCACCACAGGCAGCCTAGACTTCGATTCTTTCACTAGGATCCAGGTTATTTCTCATTGCCTTGCTTCCATCGCGCGAAGTAGAACGTCAAGAATCTATTAGAGACGCGGGTATTTTTTTTTGAATACCTAGTGCAATTACAATGCTGTGCAATGTCGTTTAGCACTAAACAACGATATAATAGCAGGCTGTCAGGTGAGTATGCATTTTTGGTACTTTTGCGTCACATCAAGACGTTTTAAAACAAGCCTTGTGATAGGTTAATCGGATGGCCAATTAAGTTCTGGATTAAAATAATGTTAGGTCAGTGCGAATATCTTGGATTCTTTCAGGGTCGAATGAAAGCTTTTGCTTATGAGACGTTCATTGTTTTTTGTGCTAAAACATCTTGATAGTTAGAGTGCTTTTGTGCAAAGGTAAGTTGGTTGATTGGATCTTTTTATGCATCAGTTAGAAAGTTTTCCCAAGCAACGTCTCTTTCCTTTTCCTAACAATATGGCCTCTAGTGTTTTGCCAGTTTAGTAGTTGGATTTTACACTGTATGATGGATTAATGTAATGGTAGGAATTCACGCTTTTTTCCATTATTTCAGGACGACTTTTGTTTCTCTGATTGGTAGATTGTGTGATCAGGTTTAGATTAAAGTCTTGGGAGATAAACGTGATTGCTGGGAAATCCTCTTTGTATTTATTTGCAAAAATATTGATCCCAATGATCGGGTCAGTAATCAATTTCTATTTTACCTTGTATTAAAGTCCATATTGGCTGGCAGAACCCGAGGCGCTGAGTACTTTGCACCAGGTGCTCCAACAGTCAGAAACACTAGAAATGCAAGTTTTAGCTAAACTCGGTGTCTCATTTTTATAATGTTTTGTAATGTTGAATTCTAAATGGGTGAGAATTATGAGTGCATAGCGTCGTGAGTTGGGCACTTGGATTCGATTTCACATTTATTGACAAAGACCTTTTGCCGGCTGCTTTGTGTAAAGAGGCTTCTTTCATTCGCTTACCTCCCTTTAGAATGACAGATATGAGGAACCGGATGGTGGGGAATTGCATAATTTGGGCGGTAAGTCAATAACGGATATCGCCACCTAACAAAATTAGTTTGCTGGATTTCATTGGTGTTTGATATCCCCTCCTCGGTATAAAGGCAGTAACATCTGATGGATTTTTGTCATAATAACAAACCCGGCTACCCCTGCCCTTACTTGGAAGATCATTTCCCCAGATTGCCTCCCCATGTACTATTTTAAGATGATCTTGTGAATGCAGATGCAAGCAGTTTCAATGCAACGAACCGTCGGGCACCCTGGTCCGAAAATGTGAGTGCGCATTTTTTAATTATTAGCTTATTTGATGGAGGTTGTAATTTACCAAATGGTCAAATAAATTCGTGTTGTTCATGGTACGCATGGTCGCGAGGATTTTAAATCTGTAGGAACTTCAAAGGTGTATTTGACTGCCTCTATGTGGGCATGGATGGAAATGCTTCAATAGATCTATTCAGCGCTCTTCATTAGTGCTATACAAGCTTCCTTAACGTGAGGCCCCATGTATCCAATAATCAGTTGAAGTATGTTTGTGTGAGCTTCTAAGAATGACAAAATGTTGTCACTTGTTTCGTTCATATTTTCTATATGTGTAGCATTTCAAAGGAATGGTTTATCCCTTGGTTTTTGTGCTTTCGTATTCTCTTCGGATTTCACCAAGCGAGCGTACATATCGTTAGTTAATAACAATCCCACCTTTGACTTCTAAGACACTGACGGCTTCATGCTTAGACGAGCATACCTGCTTTGTGAGTTAAAGGATAAAAGTAGCGAATGCAGATGGGAGGGATATGGTAGGGGAGACATAATGTGGCACGATGTGTTGTCGAGGGTCTAAGTCTGCGTAATAGGGTGTATCGCGGTTGAATAAATCTAGATGCTCACAGAATTGCCGATCTGCTTTCCACAGTGACACGCTCTATTGGCTTCAACAAAACTGAACTGATGCCTTTAAACACTACTTTGTAGTAGATTGTAAAGTGGCATTCCACTGATAGGTGCTTTAAATTAGTCGTTTAACTTGAACTTTTATGGCGTACTTTTCATTTTTTCCAGCCTGTTCGCAAAATTGCAGCACATCGTGAGTCTTAGAGTTTGTTACGTGTGCAGAACGATTATTTTGTTTCGGTA
>MIEF01009193.1:0-19925 GCA_001870725.1 Taenia solium | reverse complement strand
GTGAGTGAAACGTACAGCATACGCATCTCTTTTCAATAAGTTTTTACCTTTTTTTAAGAAATTATCGTTTTGATTTTTAGCAAACTCTACAAGTTCCGCTCTTTAAGAATTCATATTTTGGTCATTATTTGGTGTCATCACGGCCTTTATTTATTGTCTTTCCAGTTTCATTGCCAATTTTAATATTTTTACTCTTGTTTTGCAGAAACAAATTTCGTAGCACGAACTGTACGATGGGACCTTTGGCTCTTTTTAGCGCACTTCTCTTAACCATAGATTTACCTTTGGACAACACACTAGATACCTCCTATTGCATGTTTGTTTAGTAGTAAATTCGCTTTCAAAATGGTTCATTCATAAATCACTGATAAAATCTAGTATTCATGGTGCTCAGCTGCCCTAGATTCCCCCTTTCTTCTGGCCAGGTGACAAAAACTAGTTAATTTGCGCTTGATGACCTCTCGGCAGATAGTCCAGTTGATGTGATGTGTATCTCTGTGTCCAGCGCCTGGACAGTAACGACTATATTAGTATGCGTCTCAGTCTGAGTCCAAGCCGAGTCTGTGCAAGTTATTTGGTCGATCTAGTCAGACTTATCTATTAAGGACCGTTTGATCCTCGGCACTCAAAGTGCTACTTTCATCAGCGCAGGCGAAAAGCAGGGCATCACCAGGTCGAAAACGCTTCGCTAAGACGCTTCGCAAAAATGAACATGAAAGTAGAACGTTTTGGATAGTCACGCAAATGGAATGCACGTAACTGCCTCCACATGCATTCCGGTACTTGCGACAGCACTGTGTAAGTCAGCATTTCATTCTCGTTGAATGCAAATCAAGGAAGGAGTTAACTAATTTTAATTTTCAATTTGTCTAAGGACACGCTGCTTACCACATCCACGTTATGGAGTTGCCCAAACACTACAGTTGTCAGGTAGAACGTTCTGGTCCAAACTTACGGCCTTGCCTGTGCTTAGGGGGTGACTTTATTCAACTGCCTCCGTGTCACGTTTCATGCCTTCCTTAGCAGCAAACCTTTTAAAGTTTTCAACAGCCATTCACTTTAACATCTACCTTCTTGAAACCCACTGTGCTAAGGAAGCTTACAATCCCAGAAGATGAGTTTTTTCTAAATTCACGAAGGATTATATTCTAGTGTTTATTTACAATAAGCATCCTCGGAACTGGCTCTTGGTCATTGGCAAATTACTGGAATTTCCGCCCAAAGACCTAGGCTAGGGTCAAGACCAAAGGGGTAGTGGTAGTTACACTTGAATGAGTTGACGAGGAGAAGTAAAGTGGGACTCAAACACATTAATACAGTTTTGCTATCTCCTACCGAGGCACTAGGCGCACTCACCCATGTTCTTTGCGTCTGTATACTGACTTAAGCCTTCGCCCATTAACTCCCTAATTTGGGGAATCCTGGAGTACACGGAAGGCCAAGAATATAACGCCAATTTTGGCGAAATAATGACATTTATCCAATCCTTCCCTTTTCTTTGAGTTATTCTTACTTATAATACTTACTTAAATAAATTAATCTAGATTCTGAAGCAATTTCCATGGTGGCAGACGCTCTATAACCTCTTTGTGAGGCTGTCAAGCGTGTTCAGAAGTTGCAGTTCAAAATGTTGGGTGCACATGTCATATTACTGAAGTACTTGCCCCTCTAAGCCAATCGATGGCATTTCACATATTCGCCTTACCTTCCCTAACGTCTTATTTCGTCTCCTAATTTTAAAGTCCCTTGAAGGAGTTAGTCGATGTCGAGTGCTGCACCTTTGTGTTTGGATCCTTATTTTACCAATTCCCATTATTAACTTGATCCTCGTGACCTTGACGATGCCTTGACAATTATTTTTTTCCATTTACTGTTCAATGAATAGGATTGGATCAAAGCCCTTTAGAACTCATTCATGAAAAGATGGTTGAATTCTTCCCCTAGGTGGCAACCATGGTTATTGGGCAACACTGAAATTAGGTGCGGAAAATAGTAGGCCAACAATAGGCAAATGGTTTAAATCAAGTAACAGTTTTTCGAAGTGAGTCTACTAAAGTTGAGATGCTGATCTACACAGTGGCTTCAGGAGCGCCGGAAGACAGGCCATCTTCATTCTGGTACAGATACGCATGCAACCTCGGTGCAGTTTATTAGCACAATTAAAGCAAATGCATGAGCTATTGGGAAATATATGCCATGTTAAAAGTCTCTTCCAGCGCCTAGACCTCTCTTCTTGCCCATGCTCAATGGGTGAGGCGACGCTGGAAGTTTGGTAGGACTAAGAACCACCAGCGTCAAGTAGCTGACACGAAACTGTGAAGAATTTTTTTGTAATTGTGGTGCATATTTCACACATTTTGCGCAATAGTTTAAGAAGACAGCCATCGTAATACAGACGAGGTCAAAAGTGATCCGTTCCACTCCTATTCGTTGAGCTGTAAACGAGGGAACCAATGATATCAGATGCAAACGCAACAACCACATGATGCCACAGTGTCACATTTTGTCGCTTCTTTACCAACACAATATTTTGATCTTCTCTATACTAGACAGCTAAAACACCTCCCATTGTGCCTATAGCTGTGCGAATATTGGAGTCAGCGCCAACGCTGTCAAAAGTTATTCCCATAGTTCACACCTGACCGACTGATTGAACCAACGGCTAATTATATGGCCGGTGGTCTAGACACTGGAAGTGACCTAGTAATGCTGTAGATGTTTTCCACTGGCTCAAAGACATTTCACTTTTACTGTGGTACTTAACTCTGCCTCCATTCATTGCATGTGCATCTGCGCTCTGCACATGGGATTTGAACAAATTACAAGGTTTCAAGTAAGTAGTTGGGAAATCATCGTAACTTCGTTAAAATTTTACTCTTAGTAGAAGAGGTCAACCTTGTAAAGGATTTATTTAATTGGCACTGCTGAGGAGGCTCGCATCCAGAATCCGACCGGAAAGCGATCCCCTTCCTTTGACTTTTCTTGCCAGCTTTTCATAATCTCCTACTACCTTACTTCAACACAAGACAAGGTGGTGCATCATGCATGTCAGTTTCTTCAAGTAGGCAGAGCGACAGCTGGCATTAATGGAGCCAACAATCATTGTCTCAAATCAACAGTTCCAAACTCTCCTTTGGGTCCATCAAGACTGCAGGGATCAAGTTATCAATGGAAATCGAAGAGGTGACGAAGGAACCAATCAGGGATGCACCGACAGATGCAGTTAGAATAGATTGATGAACAAGGTAACCGGCCAAGTGGATAGACAGAGGAATCAATGATTTGATGATAGGCAGATAAAAAGGTTGTCAAGTGATTTTACGTGACAACTTAGCACGATTTTGATGGAGTGGTTTTCTTGGTGAATAGCTGTGTTTTGTCCTTCTTACCACCCACCCAAGTGATCTTGTGCGATACGTGTACGTGTTTTGATCATGTCATATTTTCTCAGATGGATCAGTGAGCACATTTCAAATCAGATGTTATAAGTGTCATCGATATCCCTCGCCTGTGAAGTAGATGGCAGAGTGATTGCTCAATTTTGGCTTGCGCAAAGAACCGCCCAGCTCCTAAGGTGTTTTGCAAAAGTCACTAAGAATGTTGAACATATTAAAAGACTGAAAAAACACCATTCTGCATTAGCCCTTGGCCTGAGTACCAGTGGCCACATGATCACACTCCAAGTGGTGTCACGGTGTGCATAAATGCAGTAATTGCCTCATAGGTCAAGAACACACTATTTCATAGGCTAATATGGCCTTGCAAAATTCTTATAAGTACATCACGAGAGAGGTGTGAATGAACCATTTTTTGAAGTAAGAATGTTGGTTCAACTCTGCCTTACTTTGCTGACAACATCCATCCTGCATGACGAATTCGTCTTCGCGATGGGTAAGATACCTAGCTGCCTTTTAATGCTTGCCTCCCATTTGCACACGTGTAGAACCATTCGGCAAATGAGAATATTCGTTTACTTAGTTGATCTAATGCGATTAGCAAAAGCTTCAAAGCATGGAAATGGCTTCAAATTATCATTACTGAATAAATGCTTCCTCTCTTTCCACAGCACATTACATTAGATCGCAGTTAAATTACCCTGTCGAGACTGAATAGGTCCATTCACAGCCTCCACAATCCACCTTAAGCTCTGCTCCCTTCAGTTCCTCCATGCCAGCTTTTAAGGTGCCTTTAAATGCATATCTACTTTGTAGTAGCTAGGAATACATTGCCTTTCTGATTTCGCTTTTCAAAGCATCCGCTAACGTGGCGCATCATGGTGGAGGAATGAGAGGAAATACGACACCACTCTGCTTGATAGCTAAGATGTAGTGTGAGAATGTTACTCAGGGGCAAGCGATGCATTCTAAAGGATCCCAGACCTGACCTCATCACTGTGGTTTGGATCTATACCAACATATAGTGGCTTCTTTATGTACCTACCAACATGCCCGTATTCAGCTGGTTGCCACCACTTGTCCTAACCCAATCATGATCGGACTTCCAGTTGGTTCACTCGCAACCACTCTAAATATGCTTGCCGGATAATGCTCCTCCTTAATATGTTCTCTTTTCCTAAAGAGGCGAGGAGAGGAACAATATTGAGAATCCTACTCCCATTTAAATTGAGTGGATTTTAGCTTGCTTTAATTTATCACAAGTTGAAGTAATGGCGAAACCATGTTTTTCCTCACTCGCAATCACTCTAAACACGTTTGCCAATTAACTTACCTCCTTTTCATTTCTATACCATTCAAGAGGCGAAGATGGAAACAAAATCAATTGCGTCATATTTCAACTTGAGTCGTGTGAGTCCTAACCAGCTTCAGTTCACCTGGAAAGCTCAAAGCCTAATGGAACTCAAAGTGTCACTGGTTAGGGTAATAGCAAAACCAAATTCTTCCTCAGGCATTTACCGTTATGCAACAGCATCGGTTTCTTCCGAGAAAGTAACAGTTGACGCATTGGAGCCCTACACACTGTACAACGTAACCGTGGAAGCAACTGGCGAAGAAATCCAATTCATGCAACTTATGGGACTCATTAGAACATGGCCAACTGGTGAGCTAAAGACACGTCACATCCATGCTTAACATATTTCAACACTTAATGCCTCATTCACATTCCCATCTGTTTGGATGAATTCAGTGGTGATAAAAAGGAAGGGAAATCTGAAAATGGGGCCGCAGAAGTGACAATTGGTACCGATTATCACCTTACTATACTTTGGTAGAACCATCAGATTTGTACTCCCATTTATTATGTTTAATTATTTACAGCTCCTTCTTCTACACCAGCGCCTACGGGAAGGGGAATATCGAGAACAAAGATTAAGCTTGAGTGGAGTAAACCAAGTCAGTTGAATGGAATCCTCGAGCCTTATCGTGCGACTTGTTACAATCTTATGCGAGGTGCCAATCCAATCATTGTCTCAACCGAGGACAACAAGACGACCACCGTTATAGTTGACAAACTGGATCGAAACACTAAATATAAATGCGTCGTGGAAGCTAGTACGGTTCCAGCATATGGACAGGACTCCAAAGACTGCACAAGAATGTCTGCTTCACCGTATCCCATTCAAACCCTGGATGCGGGTGCGTTCCTATTTTATGGATACAATGGCCTCTGCCAAAACTAATGCATAAAACGAAAACTCTTTGTGTTTGATTGGTGAATACCGTCTGACCACCTTTTGTCTACTGCTACAGCAATGCAAAAACCGATATTTGAGGCTGTTTACTACGAGGGCAGGAAGACTTTGGGCATATCGGTACATGATCCTGAGGGCGTCGAGGGAGAATTCCTTGGCTATGAAGTCTTACTAAAAACTAGCGACTTTGAGTCACACAATTCGTGGCAATTTGTGGTCAACCTCACCGCCAAAGAGAGGGAATATGAATTGCCGGAAATAGAATTGTCAAGGAAATATGCGGTCACAGTGCGTGGACGCGTACTACCCGATGAAATCAGCGAGATGGCCGACTCTTTGGTGTTTGAAACAATGGAAGCAGGTCTGTTTCCTTTCCACTCACAACCTGTCTACTCACGCTTCCCTGTAACTTAGGTGTTAGTGTTCCCCGGAATGTGGAGCTTCAAGCAAGCAGCCCTTACAGAGTTCACATGACATGGAATCCACCAATTAAATCCTACGGCCACATTGCCGGCTACACCATCGAATGGAGTCTGGATTCTTCAAGACAGAAGAGTGTCAACATCTCCTCTGTAAATTTTCATGACTTTACTGATTTGGAGCCAGGACAAACCATTGTCGTCTCTATTTGTGCGCACAATCAGCCCAACACTTCTGTGAAATTTGATTATGTTGGCACTCAAAGTGCTTTTGCAAACATAACCATACCCCAATCAACACAAGGTTAGTCGATGCCATTCATTTTACCCATAACAAAGTCATGACCTACTTCTGATTATTGTAAAAGAAACACGAACGCCACTGAATGTACAAATACCATGAAGATATTTTCTCTATCACAAACCATGAATGTAGGCGAGGAATTTAATACAAAGTAAAATTGCTTTATTTTTGTCTAAATATCACAGTTGAACCTATACAGGTATGAAAATCCGAAATATGAGGCAGCATGCACTTAAAAGGATGAAGAATTAAACATACTGATGTACAAACTTGAAGAAGAAGGAGGAGATTTTGGTGGTTTCGGGGTCTTACTAAGGGTTGACAGCCCGGTTCCACAAAATCCATGGTTTTCCTAGGTAAACCTTACTGCTGGAAAGCAGAGAGACTGGTTCTATCACTATCATATTCAATCACAGTGCGTGGCTGATCTTCTAGCATTTGAAGCATTAAACGCGGACTGGCTGTTGTCATCTAATCCTGGGCTACATTTATTCAATCAGTATTCGCATCTAATTTTGAGATCACTGATAATAATGAAGCCTCACCTACGACTGATTTTCTTAATTACGTAGAGTATACTTCGGCTTCCGCAGCCACAACCAACGAACCTACTTCAACCTCCGTATTGACCACGACAAAGGGATCTACTTCAATTCTTGCCATCTCCACAGCCACAAAATCTTTGCCGGCGAATGTAATAACAAATGGAGGACTAACATCGGTTTCAATGATTCCCGAAACGGACAAATCTCTCCCCATCCTGGTGTTCATTACGTCAGGCGGACTCGCCTTGACTTCTGCAATCGCTGTAAACGTGCTCATCTGCATGGCTGTTGTCCTTGTGTGAACATTCGCCTCATTATCATTTACGACTCAAACTACAGTAAAACTACTCTTTTGTCGCTATCAACGTCATATTATGCACATATTCTTCACCGTTTTCCCAAAATCTACAAATCAAGTGCAACAGGATAGAACGGCTTCATGCGACTGTGTAAAAGTATTCTTTGTCCAATTGGTCATAGACTGTGACACGCACACACGCATTTACGCATTCATCGTGGATTTTAGGATTCTCAAAGCCGCATATTCACTGCACATCAGTAAAGAAGAATTAAAACAATAAAATAGCTCCAGCACCGATTAAGCTATTTGGGAAAAAAATGGACTTGCATGCTGTAACTTAAGTCGAAGGCTTATGCAACCCGGGGAGCCTACGCAAGCGAGTGGACTGGATCTGGTTGACCTTCCATTCAGGTTGGCAAATGGTAAGGTAACTTGAGTGGATGGTTTTAACATCAGCAGGCGTGAGTCGACACAGTCACATTAGATGCGCTTGCGTGGATCTTGCGACCATCCAGTGAGGACTGGACCTGGTTCACTCTATCGACTTAGTTACACGATCCCACCAGTACTTAGTTGGCTATGATCTTTAGAGTGGCTGATAAGTTACTTGAAGTGTAGCGATCATGTTTAAAACCTTACTAAGTAGCTGGTCAATAGAATGTCCTCAGAAGTAGTCACGAAAAGGGGAACTTTGAGAAGGTTAAACAAGGACATTACTCATCTTCATGCCGACATGTCAGCATGTATTCTCCATCCCCTTCCTCCATAAAAGAAGCATAATTTTACCTTTTCGAGATTACACGGTAGCGAGAAATGCAGACATTCAGATGGGAGAGTTGACATAGTCACATAATTGAACGGCTGCAGAGCTCAAATAGGCACTGCTGTTTCAACGACCAATTCATAGAGCCCGTTTTAAAGCACAATTGACACTCAGACTTGGCGAGTGACTCGTCAGAGCCGAGCAATGTGTCAAATCGAATCTGATACCATTCGGTTAACTCTCAATCCATACCATACATTCTCCATGGTATTTAAGCAAAAAATCAACTGGGAGAATTAGTAAACCAACCGCATCTTTTAAAAATGACGGAGTGTTGGAACCGAAACTATGGTAGGCGAAAACAACTTGGGATTTGAAAAGGAGTGGATCAGCATGGTAATAAGACGTTAGGTCGTATGGTGTGGCGTAGTTCCACATCACATATTTTGATTTCATGATTTAATGTTGTGCCAGGCTACACCATATTTTATCCACCAATTCTAAACTCAGACTTCTCCTCTCAAAGCTCTTCAGCCACTTGACAGAGGATGGGCCCACAGCAAGGAAATTAAGACTCAAACATATTTTTCATTAAAATTTGGAGGTTACTGCGACCAAAAATTTGCTAGAAGACGTTAAAAGATGTGTAAAAAAAATAAATATAAAATTGTGAGGAGAAAGAAGTAGATCAAAAGATGGCATAATCTAAATCGGTAGAAAAAAATATTAACAAAATACGAATAAGGCAAAATACTGGGTTAAAAAAGTGAAGGTTAATATGCGAAAGGAGTGAGAAAATACATCTTCGTGTAGGTTATAATGTACTAAAATCATGTAACCGCTGTGCGGGTGGAGTGAGAGGGTACACTTCGGCGTGGGTTATTATCCATTAAAATTAAGTGGCTGCTGTGCAATTGGAGTGGGATTGTGCATTCTGGTGCAAATTACTAACCGACTTTTGGTATATCACTACTGCGCTATTATAGTGATATGTGATGTTTTGGTTTGGATCAACATTCTTATTCTCTTGTTCATTTCTAGTTACATTTCTTTACTATTATTGCCTCATTTGCATTTTGCCTTGAGACCCTCTACTCCGGTTTTTCTGTCTCCGCTTTTTTGATATCCATCCTCTAGGGAAATTTTAGCGCATCCGCACACGTCTCTCTCAATTTATTCTTTTTTAAACGCTGATTTTCGCATTGAACCACCTCCATCACTACGCATTATTCAGTCTCTTGTCACTAAAGCTTCTTGTGCTTGCACTCTCGCTCGTTCCTGGTTCACTGAGTCACATAACATTAATTAACCACTGTCAGATACAGCTGAGTCAGTTGAGGCTATAAACGGCTATTCGAAACTCATAGTCTAGTACTGCCGACTACTCTTAAACTGGAAGACTATGCAAGCATTTGCAGCTGCAAATTCCTGTCTTAGGTGGGACCTGTCTAGGAGCCTTGTGTCCACTGTCACAGCCATACAAAAGCGACAATTGAGGCTAATTACTTCGAGGCTATTGAGCTTTTTCATGCATTAATACGCGATCATAAGATCCGAAAATGAGATTATGGTGGTTTCGAGGTCTTGAGAAAACTAACGGTCTTGTTTTATGAAATTCGTTGCAATCTATGATCAACTACACTGCTAAAGAAGGGGAATATGAAGTAGAGGGAATAAAACCCACAGCGAAATTTGTAGTCTACGTGCACGAACGAGTGTTGCCCGATATCTATACGGGGTATAAACATGACATAAGGACCACCAGCTAAATTCTGCGGTCACATTACTGGCTGCACCATCAAATGGAGATTAGGGGCGATCTGGCTTGATAAGAGTAACCTCTCCTCAAGTGATCTCTATGACATCATTTTGAAGTGGGAGCAGGCCACTGTCGTCTATTTGTGCTCACAACCAACCTGAGCCATCTTAAAATTGGACTGTTCAGGAACCCGCAATGCTTTCGTGAAAATAAATGTAGAATTATGCACGAACTGGTTTGTAAAAAATTTTAATTTGTTATCACATCTACAGACCACGAACACAGGTGCGCTCGTCTGTATTTGGACCAAAATTTGACACTTGTAGTTGTTTCCGTCTATGCCTGACACTCACGAAAACCGAGGTTACATTGTCGAGCCAGTAGGCGCACTCACAAGCGTCGCATCTATGTTGATCTTTCGACGTTAGATCATAGTGCCATCTCAAGGGGTGCTTAGTGGCCTGCCCCTTTTGACAGAAGACGAACAGGATCGAGGCTCCCTAGGTTGTAGCATTTGGTATACTAGGCTATGGCTTGGTATCTGGTCTTTTAACACTACTGCCATTCAGTCCATCCACTTCATCTCAACACCATGTTATGATTATTGTTATGGTGGATGTGACTGTGACTGCAGTGGTTGCGGTGTAAATCCTGTTCATACGTGCAAACAGACGTGCCTCCTTTAACATTTTTCCTTAAACAGACGTTTTACGATCGTGAACCACGTGGTTATAAAAGCGTAATGGTACCCTGATGGGCGGCCTTGACATTCGAGAAATCGTTATTGTCCAAATTGCAAGGGATTTTCTTTGCGTCCGCAGCACTTTTCGGAAACCCACCTCGTTTGGCCACGTCCTCCCAACTAGCTGGTTATTGTGTTTGCCAGTTATTCGAGGTCCAAGGCCAATCAGCCACTAGTAGACACACGTGACCGAGTCGACCGAGTGACTCAGTCCCCGGCTCCATCGTCTAACCTCTAGGCCCACCCACCCATTCACCCATTTACTAATACACACACGCTCACTGCGTGTTTGTTGACTCGACAAGGCGATCTGCCCACGGTGCTTCGTCATTTGTCTACCTAGTCGGCAGACGGATTGGGTACAGGCCACTTGTGCACGTGAGCTCCCCTAGTTGTAACATGTTGTGTGAGAGTGATACTACATCAATTTTAATTATCTTCATTTGGAACAAGCTTGGTATTACTCCCACCTTCCACCCGATTTGCACTCATTCTCTTTTTCTTTTGCTCCCACAGTTTTACTCACTTCATCCGCCACCATTATTATCGCAATAAGGGACCCTGAGTGTCCGCTTTTCATTATTACTGCATCCACATAGTTCAGCTATCTCACAGAGACAAAGTGTGTGAGCGTGGCCAATATCCGATTTACCGTTATGGTCTCTTTTACATTTTCTACCTTAAGGGAACTGACTTATCGCATATACATCAAGCAGATGCATGGAATTGCTTATATTAGAGTTAAGCAATGAACCCTACTGAAATTGACGTAAGTACAGGTCTAATGTGGTTCGCTGTTTAGCGCTCCCACACAATATGCCTAGTAAAAGTGGGCGAAGCAGCTTTCATGTTTGTAAGCCTTTATTTTAAGAGCAATGATGTCCGTTGCCATTGACAGGTGGATGTTGTTATGGTGCAGAACTGTTCTGTGTTCCGACATTCCAGATGGCACAACATGGGCTAACATTCCACTTGCTGTCGCCCCACTTCAAGGCAAGAATACACTTGCGTCAATTATCAGAAAAAATCAGGCTGCATTGTTTCAAGTGTCAGCTTCACAACGGTGCCAATCGCTCTTGCTTTCAGTAAGGCTGATTCATTCCTACGTCACGCAAGCAAGTGCTGCAATAATACCGTCAAAATTGGCACGTCGTATCTGGAGGCATGTGAGGTTCGGAGAAGGCATGAAGAGCGCTATTAAGGCTCCATCTGGCTTGCAGGACAACTTGCTCGTTTCTTGCGTGTGACTGGCAGAAGCGGCGATGACAGTGGGCTGCAACACTGGGTTCCGAAGCTACCGACTACAGATAGCTGGCGGTGTCTTTACTCCACTCCTTCTCACAGTGCACTCCTATTATGCTCCTTTGAAAATATGGTGCAAATTTCATCAGTATTTTGGTACTAACTAAATAATTTAACTAATGCAGCACGAAGGAGGGGAAAGCGCGTTGCTCCACACCCAGCCAACAAAGCTCATGTAACAAAGCATCTGTTGTGGACGTGGCTCTTACCACCGAGTGATTGCTCACTGCATGCTCCACGACGAATTACTAAAGTTCTCCACAATGGCTTCGTTTCTAACACCCCATCATGCCCATCGTAGGGAGCGCGATATGACTTTAAACAAAGGTCTGATTCTGCACCGCACAATATCCGATGATGTTCGGCAGTGGCTTGCGAATTGCGCTGCACTATGCTCCACATCACCGCTTGGATTGAGATGACACTGAAGGCAAGACAGCGAGCGGCGAATCGGTGTCAGTCCACAGATACACTGCACATGTGGCTAGATAGCACGATTAACAGTACACGATGGTGGAAAACGAAAACACTTCGAAATTGAGAGGCAAGGAGTCATTCCGGACTGGGTCCCTCGACTTGCACACGCGCTACAACCACGCACACCCCCAAACTCTGAGAAGTGCATGGAAGGCGCAATAAATTTCCCAACTGCCGCTTGTCAAGCATGTGGGACTGTGGCGTCTCCATCCCAGATGATACGCGCAGAAGAGCAAGGCATAGGTGAGTAGAGCTGATGTGGAAAGACATGAGATGGCACAGTTTACGGGCTATTTGCCTGGACCAGGTTGACCATCGATGTGGTGTGAAAGACGTGTTCAACTAGACCGATTTATGCCATCACAACGAGGCAGACAATCATCAGGTGGAGAGATGACTGGAGCAACTTCAGGTGCAAGGCACTGACTGACTGACTGACAAAACCTCATCCTGTTCCCACTCCAGAAAGGCTGAAATGCAAAGGCACCACATTTCGAGTGGGTGGATCGAGTGCGCCAGTGGACGTGTGTTTGTGCAACAATAAAGTGGGCAGATCAGTAGGTCCACGAGAGACTGCTCAGCAGACGTGGAAGGAGCTCCTGCAGCTAAGACACTTGACACAAATTTGACTCCACGAATGCGCCGCAACGAAACGAAGTCCTCTTTATCTGTGTCTTCACATACGCAAACACCACAGTCTCACTCCGCCAGAATTGCCAATCTTGTGGCGCAGTCCTTCTATCTCTACCAATTAAGTGGGCAAAAGCGACGACGACGATGATGACGAGTGCGCATAGAAAGACCAAATAGTAGAGCTACGACTCCTCCTTAAATCACCCCCTATCAAGGCCTCTGGATGGTAAACCGACCAGTTAGGACTCCATCATCACCATCATCATCATCATCATCATCATCCCTCCAGTACGGTAGAGCGACTCCACACCACGCATCAACTCACTCAACAGACCGACACACTTTGCAAGGAATATGCGGTCTATGCAGCAGAGCATTGACGGTCTGTTGCTGTTTTGCATTTTTTGTAGGAAAAGTGGTGGCACATCGCAATGCCTTAACAGAATGTGTCGCAGTGACTTAACATTGGGCGGTAAACACAAAATCGGCCCCTTCCCTCCGACAAGAGGAGAAAGGGACTTTGAAAACTACTGTCCTTCCCCGAAATGTTGTTTTCATTGCAAATAGCAAAGCCAGACATAATAAACCTCGTGCAACACACAGTGGACATGGACCAATCTAGACCGACTTGGGAGCATGCAGAAGCGCACCACCTCCTCAACTACAAGAAGCGAGCCGTCTGCTTTGCAAATAAACACTGACGAGGTCATCATGTCTTCGACCTCACTTCCGCCTACCCGAACACTGTGGGCAAAAAGGAAAGCCAGATGCGTCTACGGGAAACTAAGCGCAGTAAAGCAAAACGATGCTTTGCATAAACGGCGTGTTTGACTGCCTACGTGGGTCAAATTGGCTCTCCTCCCTCAACTTACCATCAAAGTACTAGCAGGGAGGAGCCGCAGTAAAGGATGGGGAAGACAACTTGCATGTTTCCAAACAAGATCCATGAGTTCGAAACAATGCCTGCAGTAGTCTCTCAGGTATCGGCTACACTGCGGCACCGACCGGGTTGTTTTCGAAACACCGCATGTCCACGTGATCTGCGTGTCCCAAGCAGAGATGTTCGGGAGCATAGAGTCAATGTGCTATCGGTGATGAACCGTCCACGACACTCAGGACACGTCACATCGACAGACGAGATGATAGTGGCAGACGATCGTATCCAGCGAATGAATACCAACTATGCAACTGCAACTTGGTGGTTTCCCAGACTTGGCAGATTACTATGGACGGTTTGTCAAAGGTTTCGGTGAATCACAAGCACACTGTGCGAAACAATGCAAGTGGTGACGAAAAGAGTCACTAAAAAGGGAGCATTTGATGACCAAGTGATCAGAGACTTCGAGCGAATGCTTGGCTCTGCATCGATTCTAGCATTGCAACAAGTAAATCTTGCGCTGCTTAATCCCCCTTCCGTCGTGGGTGTGGGAGAGAATGCCATCGCTTGGTGGGAATGCCTGCTATCTCAGAGGAGCATTTCTCTTCAATTTTGTAGACGATTTCAGCATCATGAGTAGTTGGAAGAGCATGGCAAGAACCACACTTCGCCCAGTGACACTCTCGTGAGTGTCTTCCATTGCACTAATTTCCCTGGCAACCATCACTGCACGTACTACACCAGCAAGCTAAAGTGGAGATAACCGACCACAAAAGTGTGCCACAGGACACCGACTAACTCCGCCAACCGACCTGCAGTTGGAAGAGAAAGTAAGGCGTTGAAGAAGGCAAGGCTAATGGTACCACTGTGAAAATGTTGAGGACATCAGATGAACATGTGGAAAGCCAACGTAACTCTGCACTTCATCGGTTGGCGCATAAGGTTGAGTGCTTCAGCCACACGACATGTGCGTACACCATGATGAAACGCAACATCGTTACATGCCGAAACACCTCACAAACAGGTTGTGGGGACGCCTACAACTCCTAAAACTGATTCTGCTTCTACTTTCAGAAAGGTGACGAACTTTGTTGGAAACAATAAGGATGGTATGCCATGCGGGTTAACTTCCATGCACCCAGCTTTACAAGTGAGAGTCCACGCTTCAGCAAGGCATAGATAGATCATGGTAGAGCGCAATAGAAACACATTTTTAACGGATGAGCACTGGCAAATACAGGTAGCGCTGCACTGAATTCCACACTCTTGAGTAGGTCCACATAACATCCTTAGGGCATTGAGCAGAATGCCGAATCGGACACGAGTCCGGTGGAAGAGATATTGCTTGACTCCTCTCACATGACCACATGCAAATGGATGATCTGGTCTGCCAAAGCAGTGGTGCGGAATCGGTAGGAATGTTCGGACCTACCTCCATAAGGTGGGGTTGCACTTCACCAAGGAGGCGTTTAGCCACACGAGTGGCCAGTGACACAGAGCTCATCTGCACATTCTGCTGTCTACATGTGACACGAGCACCTGCGGCACGTAGGGAAACAGAAGTGGCTCGACGTCCCGAGCAATGTGCACTGGTGGCTTCCACTCGCCCCAGACCTAAGTGGTTTCTGCCCTACCTGTACTACTTGCAGTGCATGCTTCAAGCGACCTCACCTCACCGCGATCACACTGCTCCATTCCACACAGAAGAGGTTGCCAAAGAGAGCTGTTTACCCACCATTCAACAAGAAGAGGAACCGAAGCATTCCAGTTCTGGCACAGTGAAATTGGCAGGCAGAGAGTACGAATGGCGCTCTGAGCGAGCCACAGAAGCCTTTTGCGATGGACGCAAATCGATGGACTGGCAGTTAAGCAAAGTGCGACTCCTCCTCGCCTTCCGAGCCACAGCACACACATGCCCACGGGCAGTGCGATGGCTCAATCAGCGCTATAACCATCTTACTACCTCGCGTGCCTCTATTTATGCCCATCGTATATACAGCCTCGGAAATTGTGAGCCAACGACGCATTCGCAAACGCGTGTGTTACTGCCTGTGCTCACCCCGAAAACAATGCCTTGACGCAGTCACATAATACCGCTCCTGCTTTTTGCACTCTATTCGCGGAAGTGTGCTAGCTAAGGAAGAATGTGTGTTGGAAGTGATGATGACAGAGACATAGGATTACTTTCACTTGCACCTGAACCACGTGTAGTTATGCGACAAAGTTCACACAAGGGAGGCTGCCATGCGGATGATCACCACTGCAGCAACTATAGAGGTCGAGCCAACTCCACCACACAAAATGAATTTGGGAATGGGTAAAATCTTCCTAGTTTCGAGCATCATTGGGGCTGACGGTTATCAGCCAGTTTTGAGTGCAGGAGCTGAAGTGGATTCCGTCTCGGCGATGAGTACGGGGCCGGAAGCAGACCCATCAGACGGAGTGGATATTCCGGTCACGTTCACTGCAAGAAGAGAGGTGAATCGCCTTATGTTGTTGGTTGCAGGAGTCGAGGCAACCTCCTCGCCCACTTTCTAAAGAATGTGCTTCTAGCATATGTGCAGCCTAACTGTTAACTCTGTGCAATGCGGCACAATTGGCAGCCTTGTTGCGTACGTCCTTTAGGTATACACAGTTGAGTCCATGCAAACTTAGATAATTTTGATGTTGGTGACAAAGATTGTGTCGTTAAACAACTAAGTTAACCCAATTCAAAATGTTGGGAATCATAGCACCGCATTTGATGGAAAGGGTAAAATAGACTGACCTCGTTTTACAGGTAGTGCAGAGGCTGTTACGGGTTCACAAAAGGAACCAGTGTACTCAAAATTCATTGAATGATAGTGTTTGTAGCGCGCACAGGCGGAAGCATTTCTCTTTAATTATGTGGAGGTTTTTAACATTGTATGTACTCGTAAGAACGCGTCAAGTACCACCTTTCTCCCAGATGCACCCTCCTGATCGTCTGTTTATTGCATTGAGTTCAACTATAATCAACTACGACAGCAATTTAAAATGAAGGTCACTTGACACAAAAGCGCTTCGCAGAGCACCGACCAATTCCATCAACGGACTTGAAGTTGGAAGAGAAAATCAGACGCTGAAGAAGGCAAGGCATAGTAAGTACAACTATGAAAACATCGAGGTCATCAGGTGAACATGTGGAAAGCCAACGTAACTCTGCACTTCGGTTGGCGCAGAGGGTCAGGTAATTTAGCTGTACAATGTGTGTGCACAACACGTTGAAATGCAACATCTGTACATGCTGGAACGCCTCACAAACAGGTTGTGGGGACGCCTGTAGCTACAGCTACTTTTCAAGAGCTGTTTCCTTTGTAGCCGGCTCTGGAGTAACCTAGTGGGTTATGCCCTCTCTTATTAAAGTGCTATAATTAAGAATTCCCCAAAGGAAGTGAAAAGCTTTGTCATTTGCTATTATGTCGTCAATAAATGTTGTGTTATGATCTAGACTATCTGTGTGCCCCAGGAGTCCTGCTTCTACCTGCCCCCAAATGAGGTAGTTAATGAGCTAAGGCTTCATACCGGAGGTTGCTGTGTATTAACGTGGGTGAGTCAACACGCATCCGCGACATGCACGCGTATGACCTGTTGCCTCGATAGTGGGTAACAGAATTGCCATGGCTATGCGCGCCAGCCACCGACTGTTGATCTGTTGTCCCAAAAGTTAAAATAATGAGTCAGACAAATGTGCAAATAAGATCCTCAGCTTCTGTCGTCTGATTCATGCTAATGGCTGTTTAAATGAAACAACGAAAGAACCTTTCCAAGGTAATGATTAGTTTGGCGAACCCATTACTCCCAGGAGCCTACGCCTCATTGATATGAAATTTCGCTCCGGGTTTCTTAAGTTGCCTAAATTTATGCTCTACATTGCTTGGAAATTCGTCTGAGCATTAAAAGAGCAAATGTGCCATAGGTGAGGGTTGAATAAATTAAAACTGCATCCCCAGATATTACAAGCTGAGCCTTTTACGTGCGCGACCTGTCCTGTTTCTATCCATATCCAATCAGATAAGCTTTTCAGCTGACGGTTCTACAGATCAACTTGTGAGAGTCAACACACTGGCTTAATCATCAGTCAATCAGGAAAGGCTGACTGAGTATGAGCCCAGCTTTTAAGGTTTTTCACGATAGTCACCACGAAAGCTGAAAATATCACAAGGCTGAGAAAGAACGCTATTCTGCGATTGCCCGTGGCCTTGGAACCGTTGGCTAAATGACCTTATTATGCGCGGTGTCACGGTGTGCGTAAAGACAAAAATCACCTCATAGGTTAAGACCAAGCAATTTCATAGGCTGAGATGCTTTTGAAAACTTCCTATAAGTACACGATGAGTGAGATGTGAATGTGCCGTTTCCTGAAGTGAAGATGTTGGTTCAGCTCTGCCTCAGTTTGCTGGCAATATCCATTCTGCATGATGACTCCGCTCTTGCAAAGGGTAAGATACCTACCCACCTACCTACCTACCTTTTAATACTTAAAATAATTATTTTGAGCATCACTAAGAACGTCACGGAAGGTGTAACTTTTGAGTTATCATCTCCATCACATAACATGAGCATAGGCAAAGAAGTTAATCAAAATTCGAACTTCTTCATTTCCACCTATACACCACGAGTGAACCTTTTCAGGTACGAAAAAACTGATGTTTGAAGCAAAATACTACGAGGAAATTGGAGAATTGAACATTTTGATCTACAGCTCTGAGGATGAATTCCTTGGTTTTGAAGTCTTACTACGGGTTGGCGATTCGGATCTGGAAAATGAATGGCATTCCGTGCTAAACCTTACTGCCGAAGAACGTGAATGTCAGTTAGAGGGATTGACTTCATTGGTATCATATTCGGTCACTGTGCGCGGACTATCAATATCCGGTAGTTACAGCTACGCGGCTGATCCATTGGTATTTAAAGTGCTAAACAAAGGTCAGTCTTTTTAACCAATCCTAGTCTACTTGTATGAAATCAGCAGTTGCTTCACATAACTTCGCATTGATGCTTGAGTCTTTATATTTAGCTATGTTTGTGTGGGCATAAATAGCGGAACTTGCAGAATAAATGAGGATTAATTTTTCTTTAAACAATGTTTAGGAATGTACTCACTCTGTACTTTACAGGTCTTAGTGTTCCCCGGGATGTGGAGCTTGAAGCAATCGATCCTAACACGGTGCTCATGTTGTGGGAACCTCCAGATGACCCCAACGGCTACGTTGCTGGCTACATTATTGAATGGATACTGGATTCTGCATGGCAGCAAAATATCAACCTCTCCATAAGTGATGTTCATCTCTTCACCGAACTGGTGCCAAATCAAAACCTTTCTGCCGCTGTTTATGCACGCATCTACCCGAAAACTGAGGTTAAGCTTGAATACCTTGGATCTCGTAGCGCTTTCCAGTCAGTTACTACACGGCCTGGACGAGGTTGGTTGATTTCTCTCCTTTTATTAATACAAGAGAATGAGTAAAACAAAGTTCTTGAAATGTGGCAAAATTGGAATGATGCATAATATCTAACATGCTCTTTCATAAAGGCACTCATTCAAACCGCGTACACAGTCTCTTTTGCCCCCTTTTGAACGGAAAGATAATGTAGAAATAAGTATGAAGAGGCAGGATCACTTCGTTTTCGCTTTGGCGCCATTGGCCCAACATCTCCTGTGCATTTGTTTCAGGCATTCGAAAGACTACATTTGAAGCAACTATACTCACTATTCATTATGATTAATGGTTTCATTCATTACTTTGGTCTTATCATTTGATTTTTTACATCTATCCCTTATGGTACAGAGAAGGGTGGGAAAACTTGAAATTCCTCTTCTTCCGACAAAACTGACAAGCATTCTCATTCTCCCTTGCGCAGATCTTACTGTTCCTCAAAATGTAGAACTTAATGGAATCGATCCTCACACGGTGGTCATGACATGGGATCCACCAAAGAAACTTAACGGCCCCATTACTGGCTACACCATTAAATGGCGTCTCGATAAGAAAAAGCAGAGAACTATCCATCTGTTCCCAAGCGAATCCTATATCTTCACCGGATTGAGGCCACGAGCATCCCTTTCTGCCTCCGTTCGTGCGCACTATCAACCCGATTTGTCAATGAATTTTGAGTACACTGGTTCCTTTT
>MIEF01009189.1:0-31527 GCA_001870725.1 Taenia solium | reverse complement strand
GCTGACCAAGGGGAGCGTCGGGGACGATGCTCGAAAGAAGAGAGGGGCTGTGTAATACTTTGTTTGTTTGAACTACCAGTTTCGGTCACTTGGGTGGCCATCTTGTACTAGCCGATTGGCCGGCCTTTGGGCCGTGCCAATAGCCCCCAAGCCCTCTGTTTCCAGAATATATATTCTGCCCCAATACTATGCCTTCTTTTACCTTAAAGGGAGTCTCGGGACGCTACAGCTTAGTATTGTAATTTTTCGTCATCAAAAAAGCTTCTAATCCCTACGTAAGAAAAAGTTAAATTAAGAACATGTTTGTCAAAATATTCTAGCAGACTTTCGTTTCATAGAAACCAACGAAAACTTTATCTAACTTGCGACAAATGCAGAAAAAGTGCATATATGCCCTGCGCAACTTCTGCATCGATAAAAGGCTCTAAATGTGCCTTTGTTGAATTCTGGCAGCAAAATTAGGAAATTGGTGTTTTAATCGCTAGATTTATTTAAATAGGCACATTTTGTTAATTTGCATTCGCGAATAGCCGCTGCCTGTGAATTGGTGTATTTGCATCGTGTGGGCCTGTCTTTAAGAGCTCTTCATATGCTCCACTGAGAGTTCTGCAAAATCTTGAAATATTATAGTTGGAGTTTGAGGCTAGTATGAATCCGGAGAGTTCTCACTGCAAGTCGCCTAGTCCTCGAGCCTGTACTGAAGTTAGTTCGTTGCAGAAGAATAAAACAAGGAACCGTGAAGGTTCAGTGATCTTTTGTTACCTTACTTCTTCTATAGCACTTGAACGGGGTCTGCTGTGCAGACGTCCAGTGAAGGAGCTTGTTAATCAGGGGATTTTGCTCAACCGTAACGTCTTTATTAATTTGAATCCGGACTTTAGCTTCAATATGTAATGCCCTCAAGGTAAAGGAATTGCAGCGAGCTAAGGTGAATGCTTTGAAACCCCTTATTCTTTAGACGGCGGATATCTTAAAACGCAAGATTGAAAGGCGCCCAGACAAGCAGGTTCTGATAAATCGACGAATACTTAAAGGTAACGCGGGCTTCAAATCTCATAGAACTGTTTTTAGCGAGTGATTCAGGTGCGTCGCCATTAATTCAAGAACGGTGCAACACCCTAACAAAAAACCAACTACGTGAGTCCTTGAATAGTAAGCTTGAACGAAGGCCTGGCAGCTTGGAACTTGTCGAGAAGGGTGTTTTGAAGGTATATTATCTGTCTTCAAATGTTCTCCTAAATTTAAATGCATTTACTGGCTCCAGCTACAAATTTGATTGTGTATATCATGAATTGAGGGCACGTTCCTATGCCTAGGTGGATCCGGGTGTTGCAACGCTCATTCGTGGTGGATCGATTCCGTATCCCCGTGTGTCCTCCACGTCTCCAACGTTGTTGTTTACAGTCCCTGAAGGCGAACCAATCACACAGCCCAATCCTCCACCAGCTCCTCCTCCTCCCGATGCGCTTAGAGCGCCCCCTTACGCTCCCCGTTCTACTGGGACCAAATCGCGCACCCCTAGCAGGTCGCTAAAAGATGAAACCGTGATTAGTCGGTACGGATCACTTGTGTTCCATAACTATTGTCCCTCTTCCGCTGCCTCATCCAATTCACCGAGCCTTCGAATCAATGTTTCTGCCAATGGTACCGCTCCCAGTATGACCGAACGCCTACCGAAGCATCGAGCTCGGGAGGTTCAACAAGCGGAACTGCTGCACTTGGAGGATGCGGCACAGGCCCATAGACGCCTAAGTCAGGAGATTTGCCAAATGAAGGGTCGTCCTCCTCACAAAATTGCTCAATCCACCCAGCTCAACTCAGTGCTTCAACCGCTTGTGGTCGCTCAGCCATCCCAACAATCGTCGTCACACCGATGCTTCGTGCTCTCAAGTCCAGCCCATCCCCTCCAGCAGACAGCGACGCCGACCACACCATCGTCTCTATCTCCGCCACCGCCTCCTCCTCCTCCGCCACCACCCCCATCTCCGATGTCACACAAATTTTCTACACAGCTCTTTCCAACCAGCGACATTTTCGGTACGCAGACGGTTTCGTTTTTGGATGCCTGGCTGATAGCCTATAAATGCGATTAGGCTATGGTTTGCGTGACCTTGTGTGCAACTGTGCATGCAAATTGGGCTTCTCCTCCCATCTATGTGCAGAAATGCGTGTAATTTTCTAGTACCAGTCTTTTGGGCTTATTTTTTACCGCAGCTGATATTCTTGTAACCTTCTTGACGGATCTATCTAATTTGTCAGTTTTTGGCGTCCATGTTGGCGTTTCATTTTACCTGCAGCAGTTGTCCAGGCACGCCTACTTATGCCGTTTTTGTGCATGCTTACATTTCAGATTCTGAAACGCTATCCCTCCAGGCATTGACTTGATCTGATTTCTTGCGTATGCATCCACGGAGAGATTGAATTAATTCAGTTGAAGCCACTTGCTCAACTCAGTGGGGGTGTGCGATACCAATTTAGGTGGTGCGTTCAGCACCCGATTTCGCTGCACATCTCTAGTGGGGAATTGTCGCAAAGATAACGGGAGCCATGTTCAATGCTCGCAATTTCCATAAATGTTTAATCCGTCCTTTAATTGGTTTGTGTGGTGGTTTCTTGATTTTTATCGTGTGGGATCTTGGGCGTGCCCTCACAATACGGAAATGGTCCCCTGCTTCCACTGTGTAGACGGATAGGGGAGGGATGATCAGTGGGATCGATTTAAAAGTGTCTGGAATAGAGCGAACTGGCAAAGCTGGGTGTTTGGCCTGCGTGTAACCCAGTGGATGGATGGCGTCGTCTTCGTCATTGGGTGTTTGGCCTCGCCTTCCCCTTTCCCCTCCCTGCATTGCCATTTCCACGTGTGTGTGTGTTTGTACGTGTATGGGTTCACCAGTGCCTCTGCTACTCCTTCCGGGTCCAAGGGGGACTGTTTCAGCCTTTGGCCACCCGTAAATGCCTTATAGTAACGGGCAGCTTAAGGCAAAATAGGTGTCCTTCGTTCTGTTGATTCACAGGGTGGAAGTGTCAATCTCCCTGCCCAAATTTCGTAGCTCAAGTTTTACTTTCTCTGACATTTAATATGCTTTCCAAGTCAGGTTGATTTCTTTTAATTCGTCAGACCTCTTATGAGTCGAGTCAATTTTCACTTAATCTCAGTGACTTCGAATCAGATTGGTTTCACCGTTGTTTTGCCCATGAATCCAACCGATATATGCCTTAGCCATGTTCTTCACTTTGGTGTGTCCCTAATAAGAGGCAGTATTTTTCTTTGCTTTCATGAAAACGCTAAAGGCAAACTTTTGAAATGTTATCTCAGTGCGTGTACGAATCAACTAAAGTGAGTGGTTATTGGTAACTTAACGCCTTATATTTAGGTGCGTTAATGACCGACTTTTTGGGGCGAAAAATACGCTCATCGTTGACTATATGGGTTTCGGTGTCAGCATTTCCTTGGTCTCACCTAATACATGAAACTTGAGTTTGGTCCTCTGTTTCAAAGATGATACAGGTCACCACATCATTTTATTTTCGTTTAGACAGAGTCCACATTAAGGTTTTGGTTGGTTAATTGCGCTACAGTGCATTCTTATTCCAGTATTATTTTAATTTCACAAAAATTTAACATTCAGTTTTCCAAGTGAATTCACATCTCGCCTTCTACACTAACGTCCATTTGAATTATCAAACTGAATATGAATTGCCTGCCCATAGCGCTTTCTATGTACTAAGTAGCTATGTAGATGAGCAGCATTGAAAATCCTGCGAAGGCGTTCTGTGTTGTTCATGGAGTTAATTACCTGACACAGCTCCAGAGGTTAACATTTCGGTTGTGATTGGCGTTACCTTTCATTCCGATCAATGCCTCGTCTTGCCCTTCATGCCAATGGCGGACTGGTTCTGCACTGACGTCAGTCAAGCTACTACCGTTCTCGGGGCCCTATTGTCAGTAGCAATGCTTTCTACTCGCTATTCATCTTGTCTCAAATAGGCGATAGTAGTGCCAAGTCTCGTATTTTTCCTTAATTCAACTCCTCATTTGTTCAGCACGGAGCCTCAGCGGACTTTGCACCTGGGGATGATTGGGTCGTTTGAGTTATTCCTGTCTGTGCGAACTGTAGTTTAATTGCGACCTCTTTAATGGCGCGTTTTTCATAGGCACTGATCTGGTAAGGCGCTTAATCTTAGCAAGATCCTTCACGTTCACTCACTCCTGTTCTCTAGAATCTCTTTGGACTAATTGAGTCATCACCCCTCCTAGCATTTTATGCGCCCCATTCTATAATATCCCTTTATTCTTTTGCCATCAGACTCCTTAAAGTTTTCCTGCCTGATGTGTGTATGGATAGGTGGTAAATGCCACCTGACACGGCATCGGGTTTGTGGGATTCCGTGCCATCCTTAATTGCCTCCGGTGACGCATCCTGCGTTTGTGCCCGTTTGCAGCACACCGATCAAATGCTCCATTTAGTGCTATTTAAATTTCAGGCAACGGTAGTGCTGCCGTATTAGCCCTAAACGATGGTCGTCCGGCAGCAGAAGCATTGGTGCAGCAAACTCAGACCCAGGCTCGACAGCAACAGCATCAAGTTTTGGGTTTGACTCCCGCTGCCTCGCTCTTAACGGCTATTCAGCCGGCCGATTCTGCTGAGCCGGTGGAAAAGGTTGCCTCCCTGGAAGAAATTGAGTCCGTGTGGCTAGATCTTCGTCGTCTTCAACAAGATATCACTGAGGTGGGTATGGGTCTGATCAACCAAAGCGTCATGCTTATTTTGCCCCAATCCTTTTTTCTATGTAAGTTTTTGTCCTTCGCCTCTTACGTTGGCAAAACCTTGGCTGCATCTCAAATCTGTTGCTGTCCCTGCGTGATAGTCAAACTCCAACGCCAATTCGGCGAAATAAGTAACTTCCTTATGGTGCCTCGAAAAGGTGACTCAATTGCCATTGTGCTTGTGTGTGTGTGTGTGTGTGTGTGTGATGTCAAATCCCACGGAATCACTATGTACCATGCACCAACTTATGTTCAAGATCTTTTTCCCGGTTTTTTAAGCGTCATTGGCAGCTTATTGGATCGCTTAACAGAAAGGCAGATTTTGGTAGACCTCCAAGTAATCTAATGCGTATTCTTTCATGAAATTACGAAAGAGGCATCATTTACTTCGGTTCTGATTCCTTTTTGGGTTTAAGAGTCAGACAAATTTGTGTTTTTCGATGTCATTGGTCTTGATAATGCTCTTTCACCTGCTTATGGCTTTTTTTTCGGGAAAAATATCAACTCATGGTGGCGTGTGATCACAGAAGAACGATTTACTGCATTTTTTAACATTCAACTCACTTTCGCCAATTAAATCAAGGAGCACTTAGATGCGTACTGCTTGTGCTTTGTAAAACTCGGCTATTGCGCAGAAAGTGTCTCTTTGAAATAAGGTTACTAAATGTGGTCTCAGGCGAACTGAGGCGCGTAAAAATAAAAAGGTGTGTTTTAGTGGCCAATTGAAGTCGACACGTTGTTTGGTTTGTTTACCGATGGAATCAGCCTGATTCCTTATTTGCGTCATCGTCTTTTGTGATGAGCAGTCCAAACAATGCCTAGCTGCGCCAGAGGATTTTGGAAGTGTGAGCTCTCCACCTCCCCTTTTAGCGATTTCAATTCTGATGTCTCAACTTACCATTCTAGCACACCTCTTCCCTTCCGTCTGAATCAGGTTCTGAGGTAGAGCAATCCTTCCACTCTCAAATAATCTTTCGAACACATTGGCAAATGAGTTGCTCCCACCACCTTTGGCATTTTTTCTGCCTTCCTTCATTTTCTTATGGCAAATGTTCCTCGGATTTGATTTTGATTCGGCGCAACTCGCATTTTTGCCTTTTCCCTTTACGGAATTCAAGGCATGCGTTGATTTCTATAGCTGCACGCAGTCTGTATTTCAGCCCAAGAAAGTGCTCTATTTATATCAAAGAACTGTGCGCCAGTATGATGAAACGGCAACGGTATTGGAAGTTGGCTTAACTTTTGGCCATTTTTGAGGAAGATTTGTTGCCCCAATTGAATAACCTGCCGTCTTCTGTGTGAAGGGCTTTTGCGTCTGTGGGGTGCGAATTGTTTTTGCAGTGGATTTGCTGTCATTATGTTGGGGGTTCGCTACCCGACAATTATAAAATGCAAATTTATCTCGGGACGCTAGGAAAACAAAGCACAGCTCTATACTAGGTCATCCACGTCAGTCGAAGAACAGCACCTTATGCGTACATTAAAGATCAAGGAGTTTCGTTGTCAATTAACATGTTAATATCGTTTTACCGGTGGTGGCATGATTCATTGATCTATTGCCGCTCATAGTTTATGTTTCGTCATCGTATGAGGCCTCCGGTTAGATTGACTTCATTTTCCATAACATGGGCGTCTTTGTGAGTCATTTGATTCCGTTACAAAAGTGATGGAAGTATCTTCCTGTTGAAGAGACTAACTTTTTGATAATTGGCTTTAATTATTACCTTTTATCTCCGTCTTGCACTATTTGTTTACAACCCCTGAAGTCATAAAATTCATTTCACTCCACAGAGGAAGACTGTTTCATTAGTCTTTGATAAAAACAGACGTCATGTCTGTTAGCGTTATAAATTGTGCGAATCTGGAAATAAAGAAGAAAACAATCCCAGATGATGATTACTTGTTGACCCCGCAGGAGGCGTCACGAATGGGACTCAGTATTTATTCCAGCGACGGATTTCCAGGAGCCTTCACCGTAGCAACTTCAAGTGAAATGGAACCCAACCACCCGGCCTGCCAGCGATTAAATCAGCTGGTGAAGGAGCACGCCAATCTCTGCTCCCTTGCTCGTCTCCTTATCTCCGACCGGCTGGAGTTTTTGGACGCGACTGACCTCTTTCTCCTGCGGTAAGTGTGAATTCCGTGTGTGTGTGGCCTCAATACACACCATTCTCCCATTGTAAGACCTTGGTGGGTGCTATGCTTGAGTGGATATATTTATTGACTCTCTCAAACCGATAATTAGTCGCCGCCTATTTATCCATCGCTCTCTGGTCTGTTAGCATTTTGCGCTATGCCTAGATAGCTAAAGTTAGTTTTCTATCTCTCATTTGTTATATTTATAACAATTGAAAGATGATCTTCTGTGGTTTTAATGAAGTGGAGCTTCTTTTTGCCTGGTTTTTATCTCACCAGGCCTTTGCTGATCTGCCTAGAGTATTTGTGTGAAGTGTTGAAACGTTTTGGTTCACTTAAGTCCGATCCCATTCCATCGACAGTCAATTTGTAGAACTTGGCACCCTGTTGGAGTTATTCTCCACATGTTTCGTCATCCGTTCGCCAAGACGCCTGAAGCTCTTTGAGCGTGCTTTCCTTTCACGCAATTCATCATCATTCCAGTTTAGGTTAGACGAAAATTTGGCATGTCCCGAGTTCTTAGCCTTCTTATGGGCCGAAGGGGACCTTTTTTATTGCAAGCGGGAATCGAGAAATTGCTTTAACATTTCCTAGCTTCTTCATTTCCTTTGATAAATGCATTTTGTTAGTAGACATTACTAATGCTTTATGACATTGCATTTACCTGAAAACTCACTATAATCACGTTTGTGTCTTAATTCCAACTGTGGAAAAGGGGCTATGGGCTTGGTATTAGGTGTGGATGAATAAGGCGACTCGGCGTCTCAGCAAGCAGCAGTATAGTTCCGCTTTTGCCGTTTGTGTGTGTGTGTCAAGAGGGAGGGCAGTGCTTTTTTTTCACTTGATAGACACCTAGGTATGATGTTTATTTTTCATCTCTCCCCTTCCTTGCGTGACAACGCGTGCCTTGTCGTACCTATTTAGGGAACCGTTGTTGTTTTGAACCCTTTCGTACACAAGCAGACAAATACACACACGTGAATACAGAATTGTGGCTTCAGGACCGGTGAGCATGTAGGTGGAACTAAAGCGGAGTACTTCGTGTACCCTGACTGTCTAATTTCATGGATTCTTTGTGTGCGCTATTGTGTGACTTATCTGTGGTTCAAATTCACCAGCGTTTGGGTACCACTTTGGAACGTTATCTTGTTCCCCCTCCAAATAATGTGCATTGAGTATCCTTATGATGGACTTCCGGCCTCAAAGGTGAAAGTAAGGGCGTCTTTATGGTCGACATTTGACTTTAACTCGAAGCTTTTGTCTGAAATTTTGTTTACTATAATAGTTTCCTTTCGTTAATGGGGATTTTCGTTGCGCAAAGGTATACTTTGTTGGTGTCTTTAAGAAGTGTGGGAGGTCGCAGATACCTGTTCATCGGTCAGTAACGGCTAGTATCGGCCCACATGGACCATGTTCCTTCCTCTGATTGTGTAGATTTGGAAGTAAGTTCACGGTTTAATTGCCCAGAGTTAGTAATGCTTAGGATAGTTCGAGATTTCCTGATTGTTTGTGGTTTGGACTCCGAATAATATGTAGCTTATCAATTATCAACACTAAGCAGGAAGTTGATAGTGGTTTCCATCACTTGCTAGCCGCCAATAACTGAGGTCGCCTCCGAACCGCCCTGTGCGATCAGGGTGTCGGCAGCGGTTGATTTAAAGCCCTTCATTCCAACAGTTTGTCATTGACATTTGTTTCACAAATGAAAACATTTCAAACTGAAAAATGAGCTTTTTGAATAAATGCATGGTAAGAAGTACCATTAAAGGCGCTTATATTTGTAAGTGATTATATTTGTGTTTTACTACACGGCATCTGTTTACATGGTGTGTTAATGCATGCGTCATTTAACCAATCAAGTGTTTCTTTCTGAGCCTGTGTCATGTAACTTCAGCCGCGAGGAGTCCGTAGAACACCATAAGGAGGTTCTCGATGACAACAGCGGTGTAAGTGGCAATAGCAGTGTGTCTAGGGACGCACAGAAGGAGCCGATGGGTTCTAAGCTGGAGCGTAGTTTGCTGCAATCCTATTTGTGCCGCCTGGGTGGCAACTACTACCAACGCGGGGCTGCCCGCGCCCGTAGGGCTCGCCAACTCTCTTATCTAGCCTCGGCGGGGGCTCCTCTTTCGCCTGGTGTGATTGGTGTTGGCGCCAACACCGCCCTGCTGCAGACTCTCTGGCGCAACAGCACCATCCTTCCTGCTCACTCGGAAAATGTATTCTACCAGCAACAGACCTGCCAAGCTGTCCCCCAGGAATTGTGAGTCATATTCTCTTCCAATACCGTTTGAGACTTATTAAGTCGTATTTACCAACTGGTAGTTGTGCTTCGGTCCATTATGCTGTTTTGTCCAACCTCTTCGTTCGCGTATGATATTATTTAGTAGGATTGCCTTTCTCATTCTTGAAAATTCAGCCTAACTACCCTATTGTGGTCATCCTTTTTCGACGCTATGATATTGTCAAAATAATGAGGTCGAATGGCTTTTTTGTAGTTTAGGTGAGTGCAGCTAGATGTATCCTTCTTCCCGCCTTTTGATGGTTGCTTTTGAAAAATTCTCTAAGTCGTCTTTGGATACTGAATACAAATTTTTTTAGTAGCATGAATTCGAGATTATATTTGCATGATTCATCGTGGGTCCTGTGTGATGTAAAGATAGTTTGTTTATATTCCACGACAATGACGGAGGAGAGGTATTGGCAAGACTTTTTCTCTTAATGTCTCTACTGGGAAAAGGCATTGCTGCTTCTATCTGTTTTAAGCCTTGAAAACCGGTGATAAAAGTGGGATTTTCACAAGTAATTGAGCGGCACAATAAAACTTCGTTTTTATGCTTCATCGGAAAGGCAGAAATGTTTGTTAATTAGTGTCCACTCGATTCTTGCGTGGTTCACTTCTGTTAGTCGGCTTCAAGTCGGTGCAGATGTAAAGTGGCTGCACTCACATTGACTAAAACTTTTCCACCTTTTGGCCTCTGGACATGTTTTTCATATGGCTGCTTCGTGTTGAAGATTGAAATTTTCTGCTGTAACGGTGCCATTGTCATGGTCTCCGTGTTGTGTTGTGAGGCCTTTATGAATCAGCCTAATTCTCCTTTCGAAAGTGTCTAAGTTCTATTGTTTTTCCAATGCAATGTAACTCATAATAGAAAATGACAAATTTTTATAGCGTTATCCTTGACCTCATTTAAGCTAGTACGAAAGATGGATAATCACTCGTTCATGCTTGCAATTGTATTAGCGCTCATACATCTTTGTGATGAAATGTCGCGTAAACAATAAAAGCGTAAGCTAATCGACTCTTAAGACTAGTAGTTAAGAAAATTTCGTACCTGTTAATCGGATTCAGGTAGAATCTAGGAGTGTGACATGGCAGGAACCATGGCAATTCAGCGTAGAAGTTGTACAGGGGCAGACTGTGTAGACATAACTCGGTAACCGATTTGTCGCATTACTTTGTCACTACTGTGGTGTATCAGTTTGGCGGCATTGGTATACTCGACTTAGGTTGATAACTTTACTTTTTACCTGTAGTTTTGAACTTCTCATAAGTGCCAGTCTGAAAAGTTAGCCTCGTCACTCCGTAGGTTCTTCTACCCATTAAAATAAAGTGTTCCGGCCGCGCGACTGAGTATTGACATCATCTCATCAAGATCGCAGTCTGATACAGCAATTCTCTGCCTTTTAATCTGTTTGGGTTATATGTAGTTTTTATAAGCATCCATTGCCACAGTTCCGTCTTCAGTGCGTGATTTTATAAAACCGTACGCGTACTGCATCTACACATATTCTTTTCAAAAATAAAGAGTATTTTTATGGTAAATTAACCGGCTTATTTCTACGGCTTGAAGCTTTGGGAAAGTACACCAAATTGAGGATGGCTTATGCTATCGAATGGGTAGTCTTCAACTTCCAAACACTACTGCCATCTTCATCCTCTGCCCACTAGAGGTCTCTAGGACTCCAGGGCATGTCTTGTACTTTAAGTGGAAAGTGAATTTTGGATATCACCCTTCCCCTCACAGGAATGGAAGCATTGTGAAGCCGCCCTCAGCCACGGAGGCATGGATGGATCAACTATGTTCCTCCACTGCACTCCAAACTCCTTTCGATCCAGTGTCGACATCACCGGCAGCAGTGTCAGTAGCTTCGGTCGCGGCCCCGATCCTTCACACCACCTCTTCTATGCCAGCGAACCTCCATCTTGTCAACGCACCCACCACTATGGTTCTGAGTCCTGCGGTGACAGACCCCTTCTTCCCTGCACCTTCCACCGTTGCTGTCACCACTGCCACTTCTGTCGGCAACGGAGGGGAAGGAGGAGGAGCAGTCTTCCTTCCCTCTGTGAGTGATAGCTCCGGCAGTTCTGGGCCAGTCCTCACTGCTGAGGGTTCTTCTTGCTCCATTCCTGCCTCCTCAAATGGCCGAATAGCCGAACGAACTGAGGACAGTCTCATGGCTATGGAGGTAATATACGCGCTGGTCTGTGGTGTCCTTCTTTATCCAAAATCTGCATCTGAACTTGCCTTCCGTATTCTCAGTTCTCTCCAAGTGATCTTGACGACATACCTTCACCACCGAGAGCGGAGACTCACGATATATCCGATGTGCAGGATTTCCTCAGCGCATTTCCCCTAGATGAGGAGGTGATGGGATTCGGCGCTGCCTCTCCTGTTGCTGCCTCAACTACTACTGCTACTTCTTTTGACTCGAGACTTCCTCCTGAACCACAGTTCTTCGTGCCACCAGACGCAGATATCTTGTGGCGCCAGGGTCTCATGGACATATCCTAGTCTGTGTTTACTCACTTGCCTGATTGTTCGCTTTCTTCAATTCACACAATGCGCCCTTGTCTTTCACTCTAGTGTAGAACCCTGTAACGATGACCGACTGCCTCGCTACTGGTGTTACATAAGTAGGGAGCCATGCACAGATGTGGATGTTTAGGATTCATTTCCTTGTCCCCATCCTTTTTCCTTCTCTTCTGAAGAAATAAAAACGTTCTCAACCTAATATCTCTGTAAATTCTGGATAGCAAATATTGCTTTTGATTGATCATCATGGCTTATTGAATTCGGACTTGGTGAAGCTAGCGCATATCACCAGCTAACTTCTGCTCCCTGAATGCAATTAAAAAATGTTGCATTCGTTGTTACCGGAACTTATTACAGAGGAGAAAGAGGGAGCTAAAAGTTTCGAAGCGCAAGCCACAAGATTGTGCCAATTCTAGGGCCATCCATTCTGATTATCCGTCTCACCACATGAGAACTTCGTTTGAACTTTTGCATGATTACATGTTCAATGGTTCAGCCAATATTAACTGCGATCTGAGTAGAAAGTGGAAAATTTGGACAGTTTGGTAAATAAATGTTACTAGCCAATTGCGAATCGCCTTAATTTAGCTGATTGATTTACCGATCACGATCGGGAAATCGATCATTCATCCAAATTTACTTTCACGACATTTGAAATGTCCACCACCTTGGGTAAAAATATACTGGGTTATGAACTCACCGACATTCTCAATATTGACGGTGGCTCCGCACGCAGCAGTTTTTTCGGGCGATTTCATGGTGGATTCGCCGATTTCGCCTACATACTGAAACTCCGCAGTGATCTGCTCAACGAGTTCTTTGAGCGCATGAGTGTACCGCTCAAAAAGAATTCTTTCCGTCTAGTAATATTCTACTACAGCATTCTACTCTCTACCATCACGATTGGAATGATCTCTATGATCCCCTTTGGTAGCTATCGCTTTGGTGGTATCCTCCTCTACTGTGGTTTCTTTTTAACCGGTCTCCTTACTCTGCTTACAGTCTTCAACATCTCTGCCAACGCCTACGCCTGGTTGTCCATCGGTTTCACCTCAATGGTGGGACTCAGTGTTCTCATTTACTTTGGTACCATCTCTATATTCTTGCCCATCCAGAACACCCTTGTGATTCTGCTTGTTTTCATAGTTTATACTCACTTACCAGTCTCACTTGCGTTCTCTGCCACCTTCAGCTTTCTTCTTTACATCGGCCTCGCAATGCTGGACACGTTCAAGTTTTTTCACGGTTTTCCTACTAACCAGATAACTTCAGACCTCGACCAGATGGATCATGAGATTCCCATACGCACTGCTTCTACATTTTGCTTTTACCTTCTAATTGCTACTACGTGCCTTGCAATCTACCTCAAAACCTTCATCTCCCTGCGTTTCAAAGCCTCCTTTCTACGTGTGTGTCAGGCTGTTCACATGAATACACAGCAAAGAAAAGCCTTGGTCGAACAGACAGTTTGGATTGACGCTGTGATGCCCAAAAAAATTCGTACCAAGTACTGGCAAATGCTGAAACAGCACCGTGATGTGGATAAGTCACTCTGGGTGTTTTGTGAGACCTATGATCCCGTGTCGATCCTCTTCTCCGAAATATCGGGATTTACTACTCTTTTAAACAGTTTGTCGGCGTCCAAACTCCTCTTCCTCTTAAATTCCCTCTTTGCCAAATTCGACAATCTCTGCTACAATTGCGGTTGTGAAAGAGTAGGTACTTTGGGCTCTATTTACTACTGCATCAGTGGATGTCCGACCCCAAGAATTGATCATGCCGAATGCTGCGCAAATCTTGCTTTGCTCATGATGGACGTTGTAAGGGGAATGAAGTATGAGCGTCAGATTGAGCTGACTCTCGCCGTCGGCATTCATACAGGCAACGTAAACGGAGCGCTGGTGGGAATGGATAGATTTCGCTTTGACATTTATTCTCACAGTGTACTCACGGCTCAAAAACTTCTGGCTACTTGTCCATCTGGTCATATACACATATCCAGTGACTTTGAACGGCTTCTTCCCGCGTCCTTCAAGACTAGTCCTGCGCAGTCGATCACAGAGAAGAGAGAAGTGCAATCAGCCGTTGCTGGTATGAAACTGGTAGATACAACGATCTCAACACACTACCTGGATGTTGACTCGGAGCGTCTCATCTCCGTAGGATTGCTGCGACGCAGTCTGGAAACAAATGCAGTCTTCCGTCTTAAAGGAAGAGTAACCGCTGTTAACGACCCCAAGTCCAACATTAGACAAGCAACTAGGTCCAGAAAACAAAGCTCCTCTTGGCATAAGCGTGTTGCGGCCAAGAAATCAGAGTTTGTACACATTCGCAGTGATCCCTTTACTAAGACAGAGCGTCCTCCTGCATCCATTATATGGAATATGGATGCTTACCAAGGTCGAAGGATAGCAACTATTCGAGAGTTCATTTTCGGTGTTCCCGCTGAAAATCAAGACGGCATATCACAACAGATAGAGAATATGGAAACGAATGTCCTGGACAATGAGGTAATTAAAGAATTGTATGCTGACTCCGAGAAATTAACGTCTCTATTTAATCCTAAATTTCTCAATCCGCTCACTCTAAGGTTTCGTGATGCGGAAATTGAGAAAATGTACAAAACTCGGAATGAGAACCAACTGACACCTGTCTACATTGACTCGCTCAAGCTGGCCCCCGCTTTTGATACCATCTTCCTCTACATCTACATTCTTTTATTCACCACAGCCTACATAACTGCCGTGGCAAAAGAATCCTTGACAGGAATTCTCATCTCTGCCCTTTCTTGTGTCGCAGCAATTCTACTTACTTTACCAGGCATCATTTTAATAAACTATGCAATTTTCCAAAAAAATTCCGAGGGAGATAGATTTCTGGAAATATTTTATCGACTTGGCAGGTCAAAAATATTTATTGAGCTCCTCTGCCTTGCCATCGGTCAGTTACCAACAGTAGAGATAGTCTTATTCCTCTATTTCACTTCACCAAGCAAACTTTTTTACCCAAAGGACGGTTTCGTCATGTTTTTCGGACCTGCTGCCATCCTAGTCCATTGTCTGCCCGTGGATTCACCCCACGTTGTTCGCTGTGTCGCCTCTGGAGTTTCAACTGCCATTCTCCTACTATGCATTCTTCTATTTGCAAAATTGGGTACAATTCAGCGACCCGAGTACGCCTGGTTTTATGATGCCTCAATTTTTCAGCCCTACACACTGGCTTCGTTGATGTCCATAACTTTTGCATGGATTCTGGTGGTGTTTGTGGCTCGGTCGAACGAAGCCACCTGCCGTTTGCGCTTCTTTATGGCTATGGAGGTTGAAAGAGCTGCTGAAGCTACAGCACGAGTGGTGCAGGAATATGACGCTTTCATTTACAATGTAGTTCCTATGCATGTAGTTAGAAGCCTGCTGGCCGAAGGTGCTCAGACATTAAACATCAACTCTGTCAACCATGCTGCACTGGTTCCACAGGTTGGAATCGCTTTTATCCGTCTAACTAACTTTTTCAACGGCTACTACCGTGAAGATTATCACAGCGGAAAACATGCGATTGAGCTGTTGAATCAAATAATCTGTATGTTCGATCGACGTCTGCGTAAACCTGAATACAATGACGTGGAGAAGTTGAAAACCTACAACGACTCGTATATGATAGCTGCGGGTTTGGATTTACATCAGAGGGAGCAAAACTCGGATCAGGCAACACATTTATTGAAATTGCTACGGTTTTGCTATGGTCTTTTTAGGTTAATCAAAAAATTTAATGAGAAATTTATTTTGGGCAAGGATAACGCTTTTCAGCTGAGCATCGGTGTGGATGTGGGCTCAGTGTGTGCTGGTTTGATTGGTTCCGTGCAGCCCTACTATCATGTGATTGGTAGACCAGCAGATATTGCCTACCTTCTGCATCTCACCTCTCCACCAGGAAAAATTGTTGTCAGTGACAACGTAAGAGTGGCAATGATTTCGTATTTTCGTTTCGATGAGGCTGTATTATCCAACCCTCCCAGAACTGATCAGTCGTACTACTATTGTGTGTAACCTTG
Organism: Taenia solium; assembly: GCA_001870725.1. NCBI lineage: Eukaryota > Metazoa > Platyhelminthes > Cestoda > Cyclophyllidea > Taeniidae > Taenia > Taenia solium. The sequence continues at coordinate 15,761 of MIEF01009189.1, read as the reverse complement.
AAATGCCGTTTATCAAATAAAAATACACCATACTTGGAAGCAAATACGGCCCTTGGCAAAATGATTGTGGCACGAAATTCACAGCCTTTTTCATTTTTAATACGACGACGCTTGTTTTAGTTGCCTACTTGGCTACGCGGTCTCTGAGTCGCCTGTGGCTGGGTTTTGCTATTGTTAGAATAAAAAGCTCCGATTTTGTGTGAAAGACTAGATATTTATTGCCTCATAGACTATAGCACCTTCAGGGACAACTCAACTGCTACATTTTATCCCCCACATGCAAAAAATTCCCATTGAGATGATCTCTTCCTTGAAAACGCCATGAAAAGGCGAATGCTGAAACCATTATCAGCTGGTTTTGAATGTAACAGCTTTGCATAATGAATTGTGTACAGTGTACAAGGCTTGTATTTTATCAGCGCCTCCCTTCAAGGTAAAATTTTCGGAGAGAAAATCCCATGTCTATCTGAGTTGATAATGACAAGCCTGATTTAAACGTGGCTATCAAGAAAGTGCGTTTCACGGGTAGCATCAACAAACTAGGTTCGTTCGATCTCCAACCCGCCGAAAAACAATGTAAACAGAATGTCAGGAGGAATGTGAACTGAATCCGAGCTTGAATGATCTGACATTCGTGTGTCTGCTGTGTGCAGTTGCACCTAAAATAGTGGCTTTAAAGACAAAAGTGTAGTATCTTGTCCCAGATTGAAGTTGATATGACACCATGCAAGAGGGACCTTTTAAGCAATATGAGGAGTGTTCACACGGGACCTGAATACGTTGCAGCGGCCCGAGACTTTTCTAAAGGCGAAAATTGGCAGAACACTTGGGCAGATTATGTATGGCTGATGTTCAGAGGGGCTGGGAATTGCTTGCATGACCCCTGTGGGCGTACAATGACGGAGCACACAAGTGGCCACCTTACCAAAACCGGAAGTTCGTCCCCCACCCACCTCTTGGTCAACCTCCCACGTCAGTCACCACAGCATAGTCGATGCTCTAAGGCGGAACACCCACGAACCAACCGCCTCAGTCATTGCATTTGTGTACACCCGAGAAGAATTGTAACCACGCTATCACCTATCTCTACTAACCACCATTCATGTGTATCGCTAGTAGTAAGAACACCGACCTATGAGTAGAGTCATTAAATAAGGGACGGTGTTTATTGTAGTCTCTCGAGCACACAGTTTCGCGCCTGTTCCTCTTTGCCCCTTTGATCGCACTTTGCAGCTGCTTAGCCACGTCTGTCTGGGTACTGTTCAGCTAACAGAGAGGCGGGGGGAGTATAGCGTGTCACTTCGTTGACATCTTCATTTTAAGCTTCAGTTCCATCGAATCAGCTCTTTTCTCTCGTAAAGTCAAATATCCATTGGGTAGTTCGGTTTTCATATTAAAAGACCGCAAAAGGTGTTAGGCGGCTGCTCTAACATAACCAGCTACTTTTTCTTACAGAGGAAGATGCAAGGTTAACTAAGGTTTTGCATGATGGATCTGTACATTTCAACACCAAGATGGAGGGGGATTTTGTCCACCCAAATAACTGCTCATATCTCAAAGCTGGAGGTTGGAACGAGAAGATGGCGCCACACTTCACCCACTCCATTCACACACCGCATTGCAGATACTAATTCTTCTTCTTTTCGAATCAGAAAGTAGGTATGCTTCTCCACCAACAAAAATCTCACTCTTCCTGAATCGGCACATTGCTCAGTTTGTTTATCTATAGCGGTGTCGATAGTCCACCATTCCTAACCTGTAATCCATATATGTATATTCAACTGTGGCACATGGAATCTGAAATGCTGGCTTACAGCCTTAAATGGTTTGGAAAACGCTGACCAACATTGAAAATTCCAAGTTTGTATGCTTTAGGATCTTCTTGTTACTCTCTAGACCCGCAAGCGACAGCTTGATTCTTGCAGTGATGTACATAATTTACTCAGGCACTGATTCAGTTTGCGTGCTGCTAGTGTTACTAGCAGCAATCTGGAATGAGAATTAGCGCTTAAGCCTACCCACGAGATCTGGTAAATAAACAAAACAGTTTAGCCCACTTAAGTTGCACAAATTTAGATAAACAAAGAGATGCAGTTAAACATGGATTTATGAGGATATGTGTACAACTTAAAATTTTTACCAGAGCGGTAGGATAAAGAACTATGGAGGCTGCGGTCATTTCCAGCCAACGAGTGTGCTAGTTTCTAATTCAAATAGCAATCGCATGCATGGATAGCTCGTGCTCCGCTTAAGTCTACAAATTTTAGCTGTTTCAACCTAAATATACCTTCAAAAAGTGTTTCTATGATGGATCATTGCCATGGCATAATGTAAGCGGCTTGGAAGAGTCGAGCAGTGGTTCTGGAGTCATTGGACTCCCAAAAATAGACAAAAGTGTGGTAATCTACTCGTCTAAATTGTTAGTAGTTGAATTTTTCGCTGAGTCACGCCTTGAGTCATTTCGAAACACTCCAATTTTTTGGAATAATTGGTGTTTTCTTAATGCAAACTGCCCTTAAAATCTAGCATTGTTGTGGCTCACGAAACGGAAATATATGACCTCAAGGCCAAGTACAAAAGAGAGCATATCAAACACGGTCATATGCCAATATCATAATTTTTGAAAGAACTTTTGACACCCGAATTCCAACAAGAACGTCACCTGGTTTTCTGAAGTCATTCTTAAAAATGCCATTAAAGATATGTTTCAATACAGTGAATCGTGGATTTGCGCGATTCTTTCATTCCAGAAATGTTTGGTTTAAGTTTAACAACAAATGGTTCCCTAACTTCGCAGTTCACCTGATGTGGTATCATTCGACCTTCACCTGCTTCCTTCATTGAAATTTCGATTCTATAGTTCAGGTCTTGCTTCAAGAGCCGATTCACAATGGGCCATACAAGAGGTTCCCAGAAGCAATGATGAAGATTGTTTTAAAAACTTAAGAAAACACATGGACTGTGGCATGGAGTGAGGGCTGTGATTCTTGTTATTGCTGGTTGCCTAATGGACGATGTACATGGATTCTTCGGTATAGCCCGCACATGTTATCACATCAAACATGAGCCACGGTTGCGTTGCATGGTCCTGGAATGCGAGGCTGGACATCGGGTGAGATCATTTGTGAAGCTGGGTAAGCAATTAGGTTGGGTAAAAACTTCGCATAGGAGAATACTGGCATAATACATCATTCCCATGACATGGTTCAAAAACTAAGGCGGCACTTTAGCAACACAGCGCCTGAGTGATGGCTTCTTATGATTTTGACCAATGGTAGGGCAAGTGTCATTCTTTCCAAAAAAACCCTGCCATTTAATCGTTTATTGCATTCATTCCAGCACAATCCGACTCTCATACCAGTTGCTAATCGGTGTACTCAGTCACTTAAGCCCTCGATTCCTTCTTCCATTTTACAGTAAATTTCGCTTTGTCTTCCGCATTTGTCCCTTACTTCCTATAGAAGGAAAAGGCTTTATCTGATAGCCTTAGCAACGCGTCGATTGTAGTATTGTGGAGAATGGTATGCTGATAACATATAAAAAGAGAGGAGAAATTGAAAGGGGACCTCTTGGTTCAGTGCATGAATTCGAGTCGTCTAGGGTAGCCCGTGGTTCTTAGGAATAACCTTTATGCTTTGATTGCTTGTTAAACTCTTCGGTTAGGCTACTTTGGCACTGAAGAGCACGGTCATTGTACTTATTAGTAGCATGGCCGCTGAACCATACCAGTAGCCCTCTTGTATGTCGGAAATGCATATTCCGCCCTAACAATATATCCTTTTCTGCCTTCAGGGGATTCCTTGGGCGCCACATTGGGTACAACAGAAAGTGCGCCAACGAGAGACATACGTGATGACCTGTACATTTCCCCTTCCCCAAATCCAATTTTAAAACTTAACGAATCTCCAAATCCGATAGAAACATCGGATTGGCTAGTGGCTGTTTTACCTTACAGCACCGACTACGTTGTGATAGCTGAGGCGACAAGCTTACAAAGAGGGTTGCCTAAAACGACGGTAAAGAGTGGAGAGGGGCTACGTAGTACCTTAATTACTTGTTAAACCCTTCCTTTTTGGTGATGCAGACACTGAAGAGCGCGGCCTTTGTACCTCCATCCGGCGTTGATAACACCTATTTGATCCTAGTACTGGTTCTTCCCTCGTCTGCAGAGGAGTCCCAGGGCGTTCCCTGACCATGACAAAAAATTGTACGACCTTCTAATTTAACATGAGTTATCAAAAAATGTGGCATTTTCTTGTGTTCAACCTCCCACTTAAACAGAAGCTAATCACCTTTCTAATGAGACCTATTTTGGGCATAGTGGGGCATTATGGTGTTGAAATCCCTTCCTCATACATAATTAGGTAAGTTAACAGCCCTAAAATGTGTCTCTTCGCGACTTTAACTTTGGAAAGCAGTCTCTTCCAACTTGCCTGTAATGCAAATTTATTGTCAATTGGTCTGAGGGCTCGAGTAATGGAGAGGTTTCGGAGTTCAAGTAATTGATAATGGCAACGGTATCAAAATTGTTCAGCCCCGGCAATTCTCGCTGAGGAGGTCAGGCACACGTTTACTTGTTACTTAGTCAACAAATAATTATAACCTACCCAACTGCTAATTAGGTGAATGGGGGAGAGGGCATCATAGGGTTCAAAGTGTAATTTAGCATCCTCGCATTTATGTTTGCTTAAATCAAATGCTAGCGTTAGATGGCGTCCCAGTTGGCTGTGTGCGGTTCCAACTGCTCTGCTGGGTAATAGGTAAATCCTTATGTGTTAGTTTATTTGTCAGATTAGAGGCAATGTACTTTTTGAGATTTGGGAGAGTATGGAGCTCCAGGTATTCATGTTAGAGGTAAAGGCTCATCAACGAAAGGAATCGAGCAGGCCCCCCACAATCTCCTGATCATCTAGGTAAACGCACACATGTGATGTAAGCACTTGCTTCCTCCTCTGATTCAAACTTCCTAACTTTGATTTGATTTAAATCCGATTAATCTGTTATGCAAAGGTAGTATCTGCAATACAGGCTAGCTGATTTGACTGGATGTTCCATCTCTTCACCGAGTGGCCCAAACGCCGCATGTAGCACAGCCCAAAGTCACACAAATCTGGCGTTAATCAGATGCTGGTAGATTCTGGCAGTGCCCCTAAGGCCTTTTTTCGACATTATCTCCCATTGGCGGTGACTTTTTCTACCTCAAACTAGGCTGTGTACAGACGGGTTTGCGCTGAAGAGTGTATGTCACGCCTTAGTCAGACGAATGACAGGTAATTTGCTCTCTTTAGGTGACAAGGTTTGCTTTAGCTGAACTTCTGAATCTGGCATCGAATGCATTCACATCCATGTACGGCCAAACAGTACAGACTAATGTGCCTAGGAGAATTAAAAGTACGGCTTACGGATGCTTGGTGGCTTAGTAAAATTCACCAGAATAAGGGCAGTTCCAAACCCTCGGGACCGTGGGATCAGTTGGAGAAGTCTTGATAAGAGCGCCTAAGTTAGCTGCGCGAGAGGGACAAAACAATTAATCTGGGTGCCGATATTCCAGGGGCAGCAAGTGAACAATTTGATTGGTGCTAACTACGACATCCCCAACCTCCAACGACTAAGTCTCCACAAAGTCATGCAGAGCCCTAATGCTACTCCTCCAGGCTTCCCACATATTCACAATGCAGTCACACTCAGAGTAGTAGGAATAATGTCATAGGTATTTCGTGTACTGCATTGGCAACAGTAGAATAGACACGTCCAACTGATGCTGTAAGAGACTGAGAGCGACTCGAGTGTACAACCGGAAGTGGCGATGAGAGGTAAAAATCGAGCGAAGTGTAAACGTAACTTTGAGGCCAGATAGACTATTGTACCTAGGCGAATGTTTTCAAGAATAGCAACCAGCATATAGAGCGTTCGCACCGACATCTCAAGAGAAAACTTCCCGTAGACAAAAGACCCAACGAAACCTCCGAGTTGTACGGCTGACACCAGCTTAGAGACCTCTCACCGTGTTCAGCAAGCACCTTGTGGTGGCTGACACGAAATACATATTAACGCGAGCCCCTAAGACAGTGTTCCCGACGAGCCGATATCACACGCCTAGCAATCGAATATAGGGCTTTCTGAGGTAATCCATGTCATGCTAAAGGGCACATCAGGGTAGGAAAACAGATATCATCGGCTCGCGGTTAAAAGGTCACAGACACGAACAAACGCCTGGACGGAAACCACCCATCATGAATGAGATGACCTTCCAACGACACCCCAGAAACCCCCCCCTCCCCCTACCGGACTGTTCGATATGCTGACCTCCCGAAGTTAAACAACAGCTGGGGCACGTATATTCGAGCATAGGAAATCGCCTACTGGTCACATCCAACTCACAACTGCTGTTCTCAGTATATGCCGTCTCATTCACACAGTGGCGAAACTGATGTAGCGCTTAGCGGAGTAAAAAAACCCTCAACCTAATTTGACAGCTACGATACTAGATAGGTGGGTTCAAAACTGAAGGATAAGGACTAATGTGACGATACCAAATGCAGTACTACAACTAGGTATTCGCAAAACCACAACAAGGAAGTACTGCGAGCGCACCGCTTTAAGAAGTTAAGCGAATGCCAAAAATGAGGCGCCTCTAAAGTGAACCCCCTACACAAATCTGACCAAAAATTACTCTAAAAAGGTTCAACTGAAATTCTGAGACTTATAAAGGAGACTTGGGAGAATTTTCGAAGAAAAATTAATGAGGGTTAAGGGACTGGTCACTAAAATCATACTATAAAAATAGTAAATGGAGAAGCCAAAAGTGGATGTACAGTGAAAGAAGACAAAACACGTACGTGGACACAAACCGCATAGAATTGTATAGATTATGAGAGGTAAGAGGAGAAATTCACCAGTATCACTCTGGGTTGATGAGGTTCGGATTCGGAGTGGACGTCGGAGCTCTTTCAGACGGATCGATTTCTTCCACTTTTTGGGCTTCTTTCATCTTCTTGGTCAGGTTGTCATTCCGACGGTGCATCTCTTGCATCCACGGCGGTACCCCATTGGCAGTTAGGTTGGCACGAGCAGCCTTCTTCTTCAAGGCCGTCTCACGCATCCACTCGGGTGCATCCGCGCCATCGGTGTTGATCAAATGTTCCCATCGACGTTCCACATCCTTCGAGCGCTCGTTCTCCAACTTACGTCGAAGAGCCTCCACCTTCCAGGCTGGAGGCTGCGATTGTTGCTCAGCTGCGGCCATCGCGACTACTGCCTCAGACAAACACCCGTCCTACTTCGTACACGAGGCGAGAGTGGCTGTGATGCGACCGGACGCTCGCGTCGATAGTTCATCACACACGCACACCAGCCTGACCAATCAGAGGACGAGACAGTGGTCCTGACTAGCCAATAAAACGCCGAGTCTCAACCAATGTGGCTGCAGCATACAATGACTAGTGCCTGATTAATGCCCTACCTATCATCAGGGCATGAGTTAACGGCCTTCTCGCCCAAACCAAAGGGATGCCACGCCTTTACTTTAGTGTCCGAAGCATAACAAAGGCTACTGCAAGACAGCTGTCTAAACGTACCTTTTTTTAGGCGGTAGCTGACGTGTTAGTAAGCCATGGAACCAGCGAAGTTATCATCGCCCTTTCTGCTCCAAAAGAGGTTTACGCGTCTCGTTTTGTGCAATGATGACTGAAATACTCTCCTACTTTTAATTGTACTTATTATAAAAGGTCCAGATTTTAAATAATCGCACGTACCAGTACTTCACAATCCAAAGTCGAGACCGTGGTCACCATGCTTGGGATAAGCTAAACTTTATTGTAATTGCTTATAGAGGAAAATCATGAAAAAAGACTAAAGTGTACAACTGTTGGCGTGAGTGGTAAAGTGTAGTAGATACCGCTTCATCTAAATGAAGTTTATTAAATCAGTATTAAAATGATTTCTCCCAAATGCGAGGTACGTCTTTACGTTGCTGATGGTAAGTTTCCTTAAGGACTGATCAAATGAATTTGGAGTAAAAGCCTAACCGGAACAGAAATCTCGGAGACAGAATTCTAACTGAAGGAACAGCAGAAAATTCGGAGCACCACACCTACCAAATACTAGGTTCCTATCGTTGTCGTCCTAACTCTTTTCGGCATTATTGCACAAAAGATTTGCTTTACCACCTAATTCACAGTATCTGCATCATGTGGCATCAAACTAGTAATGGAGAATGCTAATATTTCGCCAAACTGGAGAGAAACGTCGGCAACATCACCTTCGTGAGAGGAATCCCTTTTAATGCTTAATAGCAGCAGATTTATAAGTCCCCTATGAGTGCTTTTTAAGGGATTTACTTTAAAAACACATTATCCTGCCGTGGTGTCAATATTTTTTAATCATCGTTAAAGTAGTATATGATTAAATCGGTTTGGCTGTAGTGTTCGGAGCCCTCACTGAAGTACTGATAAGCCAAGTAGTCTGGAAGAACATGTAATGATAACGCACAGAAGGGCTGGAAGGCTACTAGCGTGGCCCAGAAGCCGCCCATAGGAGAGGAATGATTAAACAAATTATCAATTCGTAACGTAGTCCCTCTCTTCCTTCCAGCATAGCCTTTTGCGCTCCGCTTGGCCAGCCTTTCGCTTTTGTCTGCATAATGTAGTCAGTTCCTTGAAAACCATTCTTGAGCTATCAACGTCAGTAGTTGAGTTTTTGTGCATGACAGAAAGCATTTAATCCCAATTCATTGAGGTATCCTGGGAGTTCTTTTGTATGAGAAAGGAAAAACGGGGTGAATTCATACAGCTCAGGCCCAGACAAGGCTCTAAAGCGAGGGTATACCGTGTGTCAATCGCTACCTTGAAGGACATTGACCTAAAAGCAAAGCCATTTAGCGAAAGACAAGATTTAAACTGGTTTCTCGGAGCAAATCTATTGCATTTCTTCCTCAGCACCACTTCGCTTTCTCATTTCAGTGCTTCCCAGATATATATCAGTCTTTCCATTCAGCCGGTAGAGATTGTTCGCGTCATCAGCATCATCATTTAGGTGCCACAGACAGCTTCGTAGTTGACGTTTTTAAATAGTTTGAGCTCGTTGCTTCTTTAGTTGGTAATAATATTCTTGAAGAAAAGGAGGTTGGGGCAAACCCGAAAGGTAGGCCTCATTCTAACCCTTTGGTTGGGAGTCTTGACAAACTCAGCCATAATTAGCAAATGACCCTCTGTGATGTCAAGGGCTACCTCTCAGAAGTAAAAATCAGGGTTGTTACTCTTTTTGGAGTGAGTTAGCTCGCCTCTGCCACCAATGCACCATTCCAAGTCCTTGGTGGAGACGTAGTGGGCAAAAGTTGGGATGGAATGCCATGCTGAGGAAGTGGGGGTACAACCAATAGGCTTAAGTGTTAACGTAGTTCTACACACCGTTAAGCAAAACGTTGATAGCCTCAGAAATTGGCAATTATCTGCTTGATTTAAAGAAATTAAAATTAAAATTAAACCTAAATATAAAATCTGCGAGTAGAACCTGTCTCCAACAAAAAAAGTATTTTAGGAATTGTGAAACCAAAAGTCTAGTGTGGAATTTCAGAGTTTTCATCTGATGCTTTGAATAGGTCTGGGGATTTTGCGGTCGTTTAAAAACATCCCGAACTAGTAACTTGACCGTTAAAAAGGGCCTAGGTGTCTAATTTTGTAAAAACTCATCAAACAAATTACGGTAAAACCATAAAAGCTTAAAACTCTCTAATTCATAGAACGTTTACTGAAACCGAGGGCAAACGTACAAACTAATGAAAATTAAAATCGTTTCTCCTTCCCACCTAAGCCTTCATACCTTTGGAGGTAGTGCAGAATAAAGTAGCGCAGAGGTGCCACTGTTTAGGCGTGTTCAGAGCACGATTCCCCCTCAGGTTGCCTACTGACTGTCTCTCTCCGAATGAGGTACCTTCAGGAAAACGTTTACTACAAGGCTATTTTAGCCTTCTAGGCCTCACTAAGAACCAGAAAGCTATGGCGTTATTATTTCATGGCTCGGTCAGTCCAAGGACTCGAAAATGCATTGCATCCATAATGTAACGTTCTGGATGCTGGCGGTCTTCATAACTTGTGCCTCTTACAACCTGCGCACCCTCTGATTCAGTAAGGTCTTTTGTGGAGCAAGAAGCAGTACTTTGAATAAAATTTTCGTGGGTTAGTGGTGAGACATAATCGGAGTCTGCAAAGTCACACTACAGCCCCGAAATATATGTATGGATGCATAAGCTCGATACGGTTCCTACATTCTGTTTTCCCGTTCACATGCAGTAGTCGAATTAAGGATAAGCTTAGGACGACTAGTGACCCCAGGACTACAAAATACGTTCTAGAAGAAGCGCTGTTTGCCACCACAACTTTGCCGATAGAGGGACTGAAAACTGCTAAGGGAAATAACTATCTTACTGGGGCATCAATGTTCTCTTTCAATGGGGAAACTTTTAATTAACTTTTAGTTCTACCCAAGCTGCATCTTCTCATGTTCCAGTCAAATTTATAATACATTAGGCAAAAATGCATTTCTAACAATTTCGCGCAAAAAGGCCACAAGAAATGACCTATAGTTGGGAAGTGGTCTCAAGAAATGCTGAGACCCGGCAGACCGCTATGTTCAGCCTTTAGCTGTCAATTTTTGTTGCATAGGCAAGTCATTCGTACACAAATATCAGTTGAGAAGCCACTAAAAAATCCTCGGTAGTAGCACTAGCGCAACGATTCGATGGGAATCATTGCGTAATGCCTCATTGGTAACTTTGCTAATTTACTTTACCTTCAGCGGTATTTAGTTGGCTAATTACGACCCTCTGTCCAAGTCATTAATTCTACGCAAGATTTGCTGGAAGACCAGCCTCTCTTCATGACTTAACTCTTGTTTTAACCATTGTTGGCGAGCTTCTCCCACCACTTTCTCGCTCCCACACCCATGTTCTCCAGACTTGATGGCACAGCTTCCCATCGGCGACTTTCCCTTTTGTGTGGGTTAAGCTAAAACGGATAGTGCGTAAAATTTCCTCTCAATTATTCTCTCATTATGTGGGTTACTAGAAAGATGACACAAAAACGGTTTCATACCGTTATCTATTTTATACATCAGTGATATGGTGTGTGGCTATGATCAAGCCTACGGCACTTTTTCTACCCTTTACATTCACGACCTCAGTATTTATGAATTTTATTTCGTACTCACCTCAGGGGTGGAGCTGGAGTTTCAAGGTAATAAATGAATGATTTTAAGCTTTAAAAATACTGGAATACTATTAGTAGTTTAGTTATAATTTGATAAATCTCAATACGGCTCATTGCGTAGTGTCACCAATCACTAACGCCTGGTTGTTTGTTCAAAGTTCTTAAATTTTATAAACAATGGCAAATGCCTCTTCTCTTGTGATTTATATTTAGAGAATGCAGCTACATTGAGCTGGGCGAGTCCTTAGAGCAAATTCAATGCACCCGAATCACGGATGCCTTAGCTACAATAACTCCTCACTAACCTGAATGTTCACTAGTCTGGGGGAATTTCTCCATGCAAAAGTAAGGAACAAGAATACCTATGTTTAAACGGTTGATTGGAAGGAAATTATGGATCTTCGACTGCAATGTTCGCAAATGACGCGGCATTTAACAGACCTTGGGTGAATAGTTCTTGGTGGTATGCAAGAGGACGCAAACACCTCCGTACTGGTTGCGTCTGACTTCAAAGGGATCGTCGGCCTTTGTGACCTCTGTGTCTCATCGTAAAAAATTTTACACTCCCACGGAGGTGATCGGCGTCGCCTAACCTAATCTAACTTAACCGCGGTGAAATCGTATTCAAACTGATTCCTTAAGTCAGCGGGAGTTGTCTATTTATGCAACGCGAAATTCCTCTATAAATGACAGTAAAATCAGAATAACACTTTATTCTATGTAACAATGCATTGTTATGCACGTTTAATTAAAAGAAAACGGAGAACTTTTTTTTTAGTGCTCATTTAACAATTATTTCAATTCACGAGGTTCACCAGAAAAATGTGGCTTTTTTGGTTGGCTATTACCTTGTAGACTTTGATCCTCCTCCATTAATTGGCGCAATCTTTGCGCGGCTTTAGCGGTTCTTTCGCGCTCCACTCGCTTCGTATTTTTCACCACCAGCGCCGCCTCAGTGTAGAGTGGTCGCAGTTCATCTGCCGATCTTGATAACATCCCCGCTACATCTACACAACAGTGTGCGATCAGGACAACAGCTAGGACGAGAAAGACAGAGCCCAGGGCTACAACCACGTATATCCACACTCGAGTAAGCTCGGACAGTTCTTCAAACCATTTGCCCACTGGTTGGTAGCCGTAAGCCTCGGTCACGTAGTCATTCAGTAACATCTGCCAACGTCCTTGTCGCGGACAGACGAGGTCAATCCACTCCCCACCTTCTCCGGGGATGGTGCCGAAGATGGGGGTGCTATGCCAGCTCGGACATGGCAGGCAAGAGGGGCGACCAAGGGTCTCTGTGTAGGAGCATGCGGGACAAGGCCGACACGAAGTGACTGCGCCCATGTGGGGCCACAGCATATTGTGGAGGGATTCCGCATTCACTTCCACATCACCGCCTCGTATATTGACTGTCTGATCGGGAGGTGGAGGGAGGGTGATTTGAAGTTCGGAGAGGGAGCCGGCAGGACAGAGTTCTAAAACGAAGAACATGATGAAAATGCACCGTAGACAGTTCAAGAGGATTCCATATAAATAGCAGAGTTGCATCTAGGGGGCATTCTCTACACTCTACTTTTTCAGTTGACTTTGTAGTCAAAAGATGCCAGGAACAACTCATTTGAGCAAAGGATCAAAGGATCCATTTTACCGAAAACAATGGAAGCCTTGTCAACGAAAAACTCACAAGTCCCATTTTCAGTTAGAGTTTTGTTTAAGTAAATCATTAAGTCTATACAAGATTGCCAGAGGTAAAATTTTTCGAAATGAGGGAAGTTTTTAAAACATTTAAGTTTTTTTACATTAATTGTGTTGTTGCGAGTGGAAATGTGTTGCCACAGCCTCTTGGTCGTTCCGTTGTAACCTTATAGAAATTTGGACAGATTAGTGGAAAGCGACCTAATGCCGTAATGCCGGGTTAAGTTGGATTTAGATTTTGCAGCATGGGATGGAATCACGAAGTTGTAGTTACTCATTCTCCAGCATTCATTATAAATTCTTAAGTTAAGTTATGGTAAATCGACTCATCAAATGGTGCTTTACATGGATTGGTTGAGTTGAAGCCCACAGTCTAACTAAAATGCCCTTACAATTTGTTTAATATAGCGTCCGGTTGATCGAGCACTTGATTCTCCGCACATGGGTCGTCCGCTCGACGGCGTGATCCGCGGGTAGTATCAATAGCCTCTCAGCCCTTTTTACGTAGACAGTACTTTTTCTACCACACCACTTGACTCCTTTTGACTTCAGGAAAAAATAAGGGCTTTACACGCCACAACTTTAAAGGGAACACATAGGCTAGGAGCTGTGGTGGCCGAATTCACTCAAGGTAGACTCCAGTAGCGAAAAAGTTAACGAAAAACAATGCGCTGAGTGTTGCACGCACCATCATCACCATCACAATAATTTTTAAAAAGGTTAGTTTGGTTTTCGCGGTTTATTTAAAACGCCTGTTTGTAGAAAATTGTGTCAACTCTCTAAAACGAAGCATATTCCTGTTTGACTCGTTAACCGTAGAGCATATTCCAGTTTACCTAGTTTATTTCAACAGAAACGCAACACAAGTAATCGCGAAAGCCTTCACACCCTTGTTTAGTTTTAGCCGTCAGTTTTTTCGACAATTTGTTGTTTGCCTAAGGTCTCAAGAGTTACTTAGGTCTCGCAAACTGCGCGCTAAGGAGGCATGTTTGTTTAGCAATGCGCAGCACCAGAGACCCACAGGCGAGCCAACCAACAAAGCGTTAACGGTTTATTATTCCACCATAGCAAAACACCTGAAAATTTGGTCATTTTCCTTCGACTAGTAGCAAAAAGTGTTAAACACTTATTTTTGTTATTTTACCCTCAAGCCAATGGTGACACGATTAAGTGCAGTCGGGTGTATGCCACATGTCTGCAATGAGTGTGTAAAGGAGTGGTAATTCTTAAAAAGTGACGTTTGAGGCTCTTCGTTTCTAGCCTTTTCCAGTGTTCCATTCCGTTGATTGTATATGTCTTATGATGAAGAGCAAAATGGGTCAGGACATAATGAACAAAGTACTATTTAAGGAAAAAAAACCCAATTTTTTTGCTACCCGCGGGGCACAACTCTTAAGAAAAGTAAGAAGCCATTAGAGGATGCTTACCCAGAGTACGGCTTACAACTCACCACATTCCGCCTTTCCACCTCTACTCAGAACTCCAGCTACACCCAGACATATCTTAACCGTTCGATTTTGCACATGTACATCAAGATTAACATCAGTTCTTGGTATTTTTCCAAAACCTGAGGACATTATTCTCCCCTTTGTGCGTTTCACTGCGTTCAATAACCGCAAGACAGTCTGAAAATAAACACAGCACCCATCAACCAGGGAAAGATATACTTCAGATTATCACAATTTTAGAAATCGCTTTAATAAGACAAATTGCCGGTTCGTAATTACAAACCTGTTCTATCTGCCTGTCTATTTGAAAGTCACCTTTGTTCACAAAAGCGCCAACATCAACGTAATGCATTATACTGAAATCAATTGAGTAGAGAGCTATTTTCTGGCCCATGTGAACATAACACTGAAAGAAGTCCAAACTGACGCCGGTGCAGTCAATCGCAGCTTCACAGACATCTTGTGCAGCCTCTAGAACAGCCCTTCTCTGAAAAACCGCCTTCCTCAAATCAATGTTTACAACTTCCTTTAGCACAGATATCCCACCACCCTGAAGCTGGACAATGCAATTGGTCCTTTGACTAAAGAGAAACGCCTGAAAGGCCTTTGTCGCATTCGTCGTCAGAGTGGCGTTCATATCCACAGCAAAAATGGTTTGAATGTAGGGAGATTCGATAAAATCGAGGCGATGAACAAAAATGTGGGTGGTGTTGCCCGCCTTAAGATGGCACCACAGATTTATTTGGTGAGGGACAATGGTATTAATGACGAGTGTGCCACTGATATCCCAGTAGGCGGAGATGAAGGGACTCCCGGTTGTGGTGAGATTGAACCCGCGGTGACTCCAATAGATGGTGGAGTTTTGGGTGAGGCCTCTTGGAGGACCATTGTTGGGTTTGAAACAGGGAATCTCTGCTGGACGGTTTACAAGCAATCGATGCGCGTAGGTAGTGTAGTTGGTCTCACTGAAGGACTGGTTAAAAAGGGTGTGTGGGCTCCAAACTATAAAGAGGCTACTTTGAACAAAAAGCAAGGAAAAGGCGAAATAGGTAACAACCATGTCAGCTGGTCGAGGCTAAAGTAAAATCAATAAATGCATTTAAAATAATTTGACAATATCTTTGGCCTTACCCGACATAGAGTCATAGAAATACTGCCTCAGACACTTGGTTGCGTAATGCTTATTTTAGCTCAAAGGTTCATATACATTAAAAATAGTACTCATCTGTTAATAAATTAGTAAATAGCCGTTATTCATCAAAGAAGTGATTGCCCTCTGAAAGGACTTTGCCACTGGCGAGTTACCTAAGGAAAAGGTTGAAATAATATTTTGCTACAAGACGACTTTAGTTTCGAATGTCCATTAAACAATGTAGGGCCTCAAGAAGATGACTAACAACATTGCCGCGTCGGT
>MIEF01009187.1:0-107700 GCA_001870725.1 Taenia solium | reverse complement strand
CAGGGTGCCATCGTCGGTTGTGCCTCATTGATAGGTCGTTGGATGTAGTGGCACGTAACAAATGAATCAGTCTGGCGGAGTAAAGTTCGGCTTTAAACCCTCAAGCTGATTTGCTCAATCGATTGGGAAGGACTGAATTTCAGAATGACTTTTTGAAGTTCCCCTTTTTTAGGAGTTGTCACCTTTCCTTCTAGTTCTGCTATTCGGTGAGGCAGATTCTGCGCGTAGTCTGGGTTGCATTTGCATGAATGAGAACATCCACTTACTCAAGGCCACCACCTTCTCATCCTCACAGTTTTAATTTTGGAGAAAATTGACCAAATCTTTGCCTACCTAAATGCGACTAATTAAAGCCGCGACTTGTCAGTTCACATCATTTACACGCATTCTTAATAGATTGCACACAAGTTTCTGATAAAAATATTGCCTTTTTACACACAATTTTGCCTCCATTTTGCACTGATTGTCTCTCCTTCTTGATTGCTCTTGCTCAAGCTCGCAAACCAACTAAAGGTGACTTTTGTTTGTCATATCAACCTAACTGATCATATCAAGGGAACGTCACAAAGCCTAGCCTTAGGGAGGCCGATGATCGTCTACAAAAATGCTTAGTCTTTGTTTGATGCGTTCTTTTATTAGCAAAGGCCGCACATTTTACCAGACCTCTTCGAGACCTAAGTTTGTAGGCATCTATGACAGAGCACCACAAAAATTATTTTTCTTTCCTGCTAAGTTTTACCGGAGGTACCGAAAACGGCTGCTGCTTCAGCATCGCATGTGTTTGGTGATAACGGCTTCATGGCAGGAGACGAAGTAAGATCGAACACTATAAGACCAAGCCAAATTCATGACCAAAGTGGCATTGCCGTGTGGTTTCGCGATTTGCTGACTGATGAAGAGGGCGATGGATGGACTTCAATAAAATATAAATTATGGTCGTACCTTCACCTGTACATACAGCCTGTATAGCTGCATCCTACAAAATATTTGTGCAGCCGCACTAATGTTCCTTCATATCATATCGTTAATAATATCCTCAATAGAGATTTCGCTACTACCAATTCAATCAGTGCTGCCTAATCCGATATAGTGATATAGTCATAATCTACGCAACTGAATGCAATGCGGTATGATGAGAAATGACGTGACTCCACAAGATTGCACAAATGAGTAGGTTAGAGTGTGCATAGGGGAAAAGAGATAGTGGAGTGCGAGCCAGCAACCCGAAGCTTCCACTACCGTCGCCCATGCATGGGCTGACTCGGACTGACGTAGCACAGCATCACAGTCAGACGAATGTTTATACAATCCTCCACACTTACGCATTTTGCTGGATATCGTGGCAATGACATTGAAAAGCGTACAAAGCCGACTGTGCATCTTGCTAGTTTCCCACCAAACCCTATCATGGTCGATACGCAGCCATGCACAATTATGACTGCATTTTACGCGCTCCGCAAATTGTCATAATGTGCAAAACACATTGGGCGTATTACTAATTTACGCAAAGAAAGTATTTACCGTTGCGTTATTTTTTACTAGCTGCAAAGTCGATAAGTATTTTGACACTGTACTTTTCTAAAGCCTCTAATCAAATCAAAGAGGCAACTTTCTCATGTTTTACTGAGAGGGTTGTAGACATGTCACTTACATGGATCGGATTCCTTCTCCATCCAATACTTACGGTTGTTGTTGTTTGAAAACTGGTTTAGTAAATCTTATTTGTATGCGAAGAACAAGGGAGAAGGGCAGACGTAATCGTGTTTGTCTAAGAGTTAATGTAATATGAGTTCGAATATGGTGGGTGAGGGTAACGACTGAGGAACATGGAGCACATGAGACACAAACAGCATTCAGTAAGTGGCCATTTAAGCTTACGACACTTTCGCATAGCAAGGTTAGTGGACTTAAATCAGGTGGGCATTTATCAAGTGTCCAGAAGAAGGTATGGCTGACTTGCCCAGTTTAAATGATTAATTCCTGTCGGCACATTGTAAGCTGGACTTGACTTTGTCTCGCCATCTTGTATTTGTTAATAAGTCACCCATTGCTCCCCATTTGCTTTTGCTGAAGCACGTTTTAAGATGTTCTCCGGACCAAAACTTGCAGTCACCATTACATTTAAGTGGTAACGAGCCAGCTTGATGCCTTAGTTGAGAGAAATGTTGACTTCTATCACAGCAGCCATTTAATAAGGAAATAAACAATGCATGTATTTTGCTACAGAAAAGGTGAAATTACCGTCCAACATGGCTCAAAGTTGCTATTACTGCTGCTACCTCAAAGCGGTTAATGGAATGTACTGAGCTAACAGGCGAATTTCAAATACATTCAAAAATACTAGAAACCATTCGTGGACAAATGACAAAAAAAGGTTGCGCTAAATAATAAGGTTCACATTTAAAAATTGCAAGTGTTGTAAAGCCTACAAAATCAAATATCGTGCTAAGTATATTCTTGAAAATGCATCAAAATTAATCTAAAGACATGAGTTTACACCATACATACAAAGGGACAAAGAGCACAGAGGATGAAATGAAAAGCATCTTCGAAGATATCTAATTGAATACCAAACTAGAGAGTTCTAAACAATCACTCTACAACAGAACATCTCAAGAGATTCTAGTCTTGCTTCCGACATTAGGGCAAGCCCATTCAATAAAATAGTACTTCTCTCGATCCATTATCGCAGCAGTCACATGGACAAACCAATTCATGTACAGCGACATTTCTTCTCTCAACTGTTCGAGGGTAGGGTACGTAAGAGGGTGGTTGAAGTGGAGCTGAGTTAGTGGACGAGAGTGCACAGAAGGCAAATGCCAACTACCATATGCCACTATACTTATGGGAATTCGGTTGTTAATAAAAAGTTTGTTACTAATTGGATGCAGTGATGAACAAACACAACGGCAACGACTAATGCATTGTACACAAATAAATTATATACTAGTAAAAGAGATACGGGCATACTGCACATGCATATGTGCATATGGAAGCTACCGATTCATAATCTACCATGTGGGCATGTAGATGGGGGCCAAAGGACAAGATGGACAAATTTTTGGTGTGTACCTGGGTCGGTGTGTGTGTGAGTGAGCATAAAATGCAACTCTGTTGAGGTGGGATTAGCTAACCTTAGCTTAAATCAAGGACGACTGCCTCATGATTTCGTTCAGGTCAGTCAGATGCATTTGTCGATCCGAAGCAGCATGATGAATGGGAGACCCAGTGACAAGCGGCGTTGGCGGCGGCGGGCCAATGGGATGCGTTAAGTGGTCCAAGTAATGTGCAGCCAATAAGGAGCGCGCCTTGGTGTGACACATCGCGGAAGTAGGGAGAGATGTTGCATCACGTGACGAGTTCACGCTTTAAACTTAGCCTTGTGCAGATGACGTTGTGTTACTTGAGGGATGATAAGTAGAGAAATGGATTTCGTTTAGATTTTCAAGAGCTTTGAAGGAATCTGTAGGTGGTGCTGTTAAAAATTCTCTCAACCGTGGAAGTTGAATGCTTGAAAATGGGAATGCATTTAAAACCCACTTAATTTGTTGTCGACAGCGGTAGGTGATTTACTAAGTGGAAGTGCCTTGTTTGTGAAAGCTGTACCGGTTTGAAGAGTAAAGCATTTGACATGATCGGGTGAACAAAGATGGTGTGGTGAAGAAAAGAATCTCCACAAAAGGGCCCCGAGGATGTTCACAAAATCCGATCAGCAGTTTCCTCCAAGCACTAACTCTTTTACTTATATGGGCATGAGGCAAGTTGTTGCGACACAAATGCCTTGGTCGCTAGTGGACTCCCTGCTCAGTGTGCGTTGAAACATTTACATCGGAATGTCTAGGAGTGCATTTCATTTATTTAATACGGTTGTTAGCCGCTTGGCAAGTAGAAAAAAATGAGGTGTGTATGATGTGTTCACGGGCACAATGCGTGGTCATTTAAAGGATTTGAGTGACTTGTCCTGGTATGCACAAGAAGTTTTCCAAGATTAGTCGCTGATTACAGAATCAGGAGTTAAATGATTTAGGCCCGGCGACAGTGGCATTCATTTGTCATTGGAAAGTTCGCCAATGTGAAAAGCTTAACAGCAAAATTTATGGCCATTAATGCATTGCCTACCATAGGAGGGAGGCTTAAGGTTACAATAAATCTTAACAAAATTTTCCTGGTCCATTTCTGATTTCTGAAAGCGATTCTCCAAAGGTGGGAGTATTATCCAATTTTTCGGATTTTATCAACAGAATCGCCTAATTTAACTGTGAATTTTTGGATTCGCACAATATGACGGATAGATATAAAGTCATAGCTTATTAACATTTCAAACTAAATTAGTGCAAATGGGTAAATAAGTAAGATCCGATGGAATAAAACGCATAAATGCATTCATGCATGCAGGGTGATCAGAGAATATTGCCCTCAACTCACAATAGCAACGTCAAAATTATAAGTAAATTTTATAGCGTGCCTAGCGCAGTTCACTTGCAGAAATATGCTTTAAGATCTTTTCGAGAATTATTGCCAATAGAGCTGATACAGTGATGAAGGCGCCATGCAGCACTGACTGTTTGTTAACAAGCAAATCTTTCTGCTTTGTAGCTTGAAAACAGAGGACTGAAGTTGCTACCCCTCGACAACTTTGAATATAGCGATTGAGAGGTGCCTTTAACCCTGAAAAATCATCTCTGCCTCTATTTTTTTACTCGGTCATATACTGATTTATCAAATTATTTTATAAATTTTCGACTCCGCGGTTTTGTGTGAGTTTTGCTTCAACTCTAATCTTCCAACGTTATGCGGATCCGTATTCCTATTTCGTCTCTCCTCATTGGCTCTTAAGAAGTCGACATATGCTCCTGGTCTACAGATCGCCACTCAAGCTTCAAGCTATAAATATGCCTGAGTGAATGAACATACCACTCTAACACCCTTCAACGATCAGTCGACCGACTGCCAGATTCGTACTCTCACGTGGTGCTCCACATTGTGCTTTCGTACTCGTTGGAGATCAGGACGCCTTTGGACGCGAGCAGATGTAGAGCTGCGGGTGGGATGCAAACAGGGAGGAAGCCCTCGCTTTTCGTACAGTATAACTCACATTAAGAGGAAAGCAGAGGAGGGGAATGTCGAAAGTTGTTTAATGTAAAAGCTTGCGATTCAATGCATTCGCGATCCTAGCGAGAAGAAACTGGAGCCGCTGCCATCGGAAGACGAGCAAGCAAATAAAATGTGAATGCAAATGTAGTGAAGAGACACGCACTGAAGACAAGGAACTGACGAGAAGTGTACCAGCGACTTATGTCATATTGACGAAATCGCCAGTCCCCCTAGTTGTATAATGACCTTGCCATTTCCAGCAATTGCCATCAGGGATGCGCTATAGTCCTGGAAAGCTACGCTGCAACATTCGCCAGCCTGCCACTGTGCCGTTGGTTATTTCTCCTCACATCCTCACTAAGTGCCCAATATCCTAATCTCTACGGATTCCTTCTGCGAGGAGACATTTTCCGAAAGCATGGTGCAATGCCTTGGGACATTGTAGTTGCAGACGCCAGCTTGACAATCGTGGCCAGCTGACTGATTTGACGAAAACTTGTCACATTCTGGTGAAAGTACAGGCCACGAGTTCAGATGGCGTCTGCAAATATACCTGCTCCTACTGATTGTACCATGGATTCCGAAGCGATGCCTTTTGCAAAAGACGCCAGGGATATCAGAGTGAATAAGTAAACGAATGAGCGACTCAGCACAAAAAGTGCTAATTTTAAACCTACCATTGGATGAGCCGCAGTTTGGAACAATGGCAGGTGAAAGAATGATTTGGCAAAGAGGACCATAGTTCTGGTAAACCCAAAAGCGCGGCTTAATGTGGCAGCTGCAAAGGGACAGTAACATTGTTCCCAATAACGACGTCAAATAAGGCCAATAATTTGGACCAACTAAATACAGTGCTCATAAGTCCGAATAAAGCAATTATTCTTTAAAATTTTTACTCTTTTAACAACTAGCCAAGGGCGAATATCAGTCAGCTAAACTTGCAAGTGGTGGAAAGGAGAGAACCGCACACAACGGCTTAAGTGATTTTCTACCTTATTGCAGTGATGTGATGTGAGCTCTTTCATAGCCTGGTCACGCCAGGTGTGCCTGTTTGTCAGCCACAATGTCCTTATGCTTGACCGTGTTATCTTCCGTGTGCCGCATTATTTTTTGTTTAAAATGTCTGATGAACGAAAGTATGGGTTCTTTCGCTCTCACAAACGGCTTGGATTATCAGTACATAAGAGTATGTAAATGCTTTCATTGTAAATGCTTTGGAGCTTGCACAAAGGATTGACAACCACTTAAACTCCAAATTCTGCGGTTTGGATAATACTACTTGAGGATGGCAGACCTGTTCGAAGGGCAGGGCACAAGCGCCTATCTGAAAATTGCATTCAAATGCGATCCGTTTCTTCCCGTATTTTGATTGTTAGGCATCTGGGGCGCCCAGAGCACTAAGTGGACAGTGCGTCCCTCCAGTATCCAGTGCATTAGCCTCCATCTAAGACGGTGGTTCGGGTGGCTGCACATGATCATTCCTCCTCGACTATCCCAGTTACGCTCATGTGTACTATCTGTGCTTTGCTATTTGATTTCTGAAGTGCTTCCTTCTTTGAGACCAGTGAGAACATCGGCTTTTTCCTTATATGACGAGCATTGTGAGCTTAATCACCTCCAGCCGAGGGTTAGCCTCGTCTTGCAATTCCTCGAGGAATGGTGCATCAGTGAATACCGAGACAGAGGGCAACAGCATCAAGAAGGACACGCACGTCACAACCGTGGCTGGTTGCATGCAAAGCGCGTGCATACACATGCAAGAAGTGGAGACATGAGGTAGGTGATGCTGTCCTCACAATGCAGGGCTGCTACGGTGGAAACTGCGGCTACTGGAGTGGATGCAAGAATGAATTGCGCAGGGACATTTATGACTTTGCACAGTATCAAGTTGGCGAATGCTTAAGTGGACCGTCTCAGTGTAATGGTTGCATCACTGATGGCAACTACCAAGTTGTCTGTCATGATAGCGTCCGCCACTTTGTTGACAATTATGACAAAATACATCAACCTGCAATGATCACATGATATGGACACTATCTGTGGAGATGGCTCTGAACCGATGTACACTGTGAATCCAGTTGTTCTTTAATCAATTCGCCCTGATATCTCAAGCTTAAATTAACTTTTATTTTAGTGGACTCAGTGCTGTTGCAATCTGTGCTTAAAAATACCAGAACTTGTCAGTTTTGCTTCTAGTCTAAACCTATATTCGTTAAACTCAGTGATTACCGGACTGTCAAACATCGAAGACCAGATTGGATTGCTTCCTGACCGAATCTAGTTAGCAGCAGATATTGCTGCATTCCTGTGAGGATCTAATGTTGCGTTTACTTGCTCCATCTCATTGTCGAGGCAGCATTTACAATTAAAAAACACTTTTAATGAATAAAATAAATTCATTTGCTACCTGGCTTGGGAGGTTACCTAACGTTGGCTTCCATGCCTTCAGTTAATAGCGAAATACAGACTATTGTGACCATTTGAGAGAGCAATTAAGCAGTGATTCTGATGCTCATTAGTTTATGGTAGGTAGGAGAGTGAATGAACGAACATTTTGGGCGGCCATTCATCACAGCCTCCAACATGGTGGTCCGTTCAATGTGATATTAGCCTAGAACTGCACACGATGTAATTACTCCTAATAGAATGATGGCTCACATCCACCTTGGCGTTTTCATATCTATCAGCCTGTTTTGTCACTGTTTGGAGCAATCGCTCCTCCGCTCGTTTACCCTACATGAAGTGGCAATGAATACAGAAAATTTGTGGCGTTCAGGCTTGACTGATGTGGACAGAGTGTTCTCTCAATTCTCAAGTTACTGTGCAGGTAGCACCTTGTAATACCTCACCGTTGCATCAGCTTTTTCTTTCTAGTGCTTGGTGTTGGAAGTGCCCTAACCAGCACCTTAATCACTCACTTCAGTGATCTCTCTTTCTGCACTGGCTATAACGTCATGGAGGATGCGGGTGGGGGAAAAGGCTGGTATGTGGCAGGTGGGCCGAAGAAGAGTGATATTGACTGCAATATGGAGGCTTGTCCTTCCTTGGTCTTTGTAATGCCGTATGCAGATGAATTGAACACCATAATGTTACCCTCGTTGAGAGAAATAATTCGTTGATAAGCAAGACCAATGCATTTCCCCCACATTTACGACCCCCTAAGGCAGTCCGTAATGATAATAGACTAGAGCAGATGAAAGTCCATGGATTGGAGCAACCTGTGTTCTCCGAGTTTCTTAGCAAGGCAGGCATTTACAAGCAGTTGCTTCGTGTTAGCGAGCTTCTGGTTAGAATGGAAGTCCTGCCTTACCTGTCTCCTACCTTCCAAAAGCTCGTTCTATTCATTCGTGTTAAGCTGATTGCAGCTGTCACCACTTTCACTGCAACAATATCGTACCCTCCCATTGTTGTAGATCACATAAGGAGGGTCACAAATCTTGTGGCCCTGATATCTTTTAACATAGGTGGGTGACGCATGTGTCCAATGCGAGAAAATGCTACAAGCAAGACGGATTCGATTTTGAACCGTTAGGTGACGCATCACTGGGACTCGATTTTCGGCAGTGCTATTGGTGATGTGGCCGAATTCACTTTCACGACTCCCCAGCAGAATCTGCTTTTGGCACTGACAAAGACCTGCAACACCAAGACGAGTCAATGCGAAGTAGGAATACTGTCCGATCTTGGCAACTCATATGTTGTGAACACGTTGCGAGTCGTCAGTAGGTCAGCAGTGACTAAGGGGATCGCGAAGGGTAGGGAGTAAGTGATTAAGATGAGGGCAGTAAATCGCTCGGTCACGAATCGCTTTCAATCAAAACGGTTTATCGTCTGTTCTAGGATTGTGGAACAAGAATTGGGAAAAACAAACTTATCTCGAAGTCTGCCCGACGTGACTCTGATAGTGCAAGGGAAGGCGGGACTTGCAAAATGCAGCCGAAAACTTGAGTCCAACCGCAATATACACATATGGCACAACAATTTTATTGCTGCTTGACAAAAAACTTTATGAATCAGTAGAAGTGGGATTTGCAGACATGTGCCATTATTATGTGGTGGAAAGATTCAACAGCTGGCACCTATATGTGCCAAGTTTATTTAAGCTCAAGCACTGCGCATTGCATTCACAGGTACAGAAGAAGCCTAGAATTCATACCGGTAGTGTCACAATTGTTGTTCTTTAACACAGAATGAAATTCTGTGGTGCTGTCTTTCTTATGTAAGGATAAAGGTCACTCCGTCCTCACAAAGTCAGCTCAATTTCATGATGCCATGAAGCATTTACTACTTTTCATTAATTTTGACGTATTCATCTCTGTCTGAGTTGACTTTATAAGCTCGAAGTGTTTTGTCAAATCTACCTTACTGATTTGTCGGACTCTCACAGAATGAATGCGGATTAGAAGAGCTGACCTCACGACGCCATATGGGTGTTACATTATTCCCAGTCTGAAAGGACCAATTGATTTTCGAAGGGGGTATTGGGATGTCGCAAGATTGCCTCACTGCTATACGCATATGAGAGTACTAAAGACACGAGAGAATGACGTTTACTGAGGTTGCAGAGCCCTGCAGCTCAAATACCAAACTTTTACAGTGAAGAACCCTGCCAATCTTCCACCCACCTACAGAGGGCGCAGCGAGTACAGATATGCTTATTTTTATGAGGAGACAGCAAGGCATGTGGGTGTCTCATTCAATTACATTATCAGCTGACTGGTATTTTCTCCCCTCAACCTAACCCCAATATTGTGGCTTAAATCGGCTACCGGCTTAGTTCAATCTCCTCCTCCTTTATGTCATGGAAGTGTGGTGAAAAATAAGGCTTCTGTTTGATGTTAACGAAACTAATAATATAGAGGCGATACTATTCGCATCGATGTGAACAAGATTAAATTGTGGCACTGCATATCGCAGTCGATCTGCAGTGGGTGGAGCGGTTTGGATCAGAATACCTGCACTCAACCCAATGAGTAAAATAAAGTAAGTAATATGAGTCAAATGGTCAGAGGTGTCGCCTACAATTTTACTGGAGGAAAAGCAGGTTGCATTGTTTCGACCCTTTAATGGCCAATCACTCATCGGGTGCCCAGGCGTCGAGGGCACGTGATTTAAATTGAACACTCGGAGATGCAAAAAAAGATGTGTGCGAAGTAAAAGAGGGTTTCCATGCCGTGACTTGTCATAATAATTTGCTTAATGTTTCCAATGCGACTCTGGGTACTGCCCTCTTCATCCCACTGATCAAACACTTGATAACAGTGGGGCCCAATAAATGGGTAAAGTGAATTGGTCACTTCTACCAGCTATTCTGTTGCCTATCCACTCACTGATCAGTCTGCCTTCCCTAGTGTGTAGGTTCTTTCCTGCTTGGTGTGAGCTCAGTGGGTAGGCGGATGAGTTGGCGTGGAAGATTGACGTGATCTCTCACTTGTGATGCTCACCAACCAATGAGAGCATCCCGACCTTCATCAATGGCTCCATTAGAAATTCCCTACATAAATGAGAGTCGACCCATGGTGCCCTTCCATCAACGCATTGCACTCCCGTACGTTTGTGGTTACAGATCACATTCACAGCTATGCGAATTTCGCATTATGGCCTCAACATGCCACCGTCTCATTTTAGGAAGAATTCCTCCAGTCATGGGACTCCACTTCTCTTTGCTTGCCACCGTAGCGGCTATAATGGCATGGGTTATCCGGACGGAGAATGGAGGTCTTCTCAATGTACTCTTTCGCATTGTTCCGCCTTTCACAGGCCACGACCCACAATTCGAACTGATCACCAAAGTGGATGAACCGTTTTCATCGCCTACGTGGTAGTATGCTTGGCAAGTAGACCTCAAGAACTTTACTTTAGCGCATTTCTACTAATTGATATATCACAGTCTTTGAATGACAACAACACCGCTGACGTAGAGTTCTACTGGATGTAAAGAAACCGAAAAAGGCTGGGTCAGGGCCCACTTCCAAACGTATTCGATGATTAGCCATCAATAGAAACATGCAGATGATCGGACAGAAGCTATTGTTATGGAGTTGCAGGTATTTTAAGAGCATTTCTGTCAAACCTTTTGACAACCATTTCGTGCCGATGCATCATTAATAACATTCAGCCTTCCTATCCAATGGTAAACGAGTTGGAATCGTTGGAATCGTGTGTCTGCCAATTAGTGGACACGTTAGTGGATGCTGACTTCTGCTATTTATGCGCGCGATCTTCATTCCTGTGGAAGTCCCCGACAGAGTCATTATTAATCGAGACTTCTTCGTGCACCAGCACGTATGACCGCATAAGAGAGTGCTGTCTGCGCACACCGTAATTGCCAAAGATATGGAAGAAGAATGTTTATTGAGGTTGCACACCTCCCCAGATCAAATGTCAAAATTAAACAGGAAAGAGGACTGCCAATCTTCCACCAACCCACAAGGGCGTATACAGTACTGAAATGCTCATTTTCGCAAGAAAGATAGTGAGGCGGGTGTTGGACAGGTTCGCAGTTTGTCGCGGACACTCACACCGCCAGATGGATGACATTCATTCCTTTAAGCATAATCACAACATTTTGGCTTAGCATGGTTATCGGTTTAACTCTATCTACTCCGATGTGTTACAGAAGTGGAGTGAAAAATAAGGCGGAATAGATTTAAAGAGGCGATACTGGCCATTTTGAAGGGCACAAGATTGAATTGTGAAACTTCAAAGCGCAGTAGATCTTTAGTAGATTAAGTGGTTTGGATCATAATGTCTCCATTCAACCTCATCAACAAAATAAGGTGAAAATTTTAGAACAAAATGTCAAACGCTTTGCCTACAATTTTACTGGGGGAAAAGCAGGTTGCATTATTTCACACTTTTAATGATTTATCACTTATCGGATGCCACGTCGTCGAGGGCACATGATTTGAAATGCACGCTCGGAGATGCAAAGAAAGATGTGTGAAGAATAAAAATGGGTTTTCGTGAAGCGATTTGTCACATTAATGAAAAATAATATAACCTGCTTAATGTTTCCAATGCGGATCGGGATACTGCCCTCTTCATCCCACTGCTCAATCACTTGATAACAGTGGGACCCGATAAATAGGTAAAATGAATCGGTCGCTTCTACCAGTTATTTTTCTGCCCATCCATTTACCCACCAATCTGCCTTTCCTCGTAAGCAGATCCCTTCTTACTTGCTGGAACCCGAATGGGTGGGTGGATGAGTTTATGTGAAAGATTAACGTGATTTCCCACCTGTGATGCTCACTGACCAATGAGAGCACTCCAACCTTCATCAATGGCTCTGATGAAAATTCCCTATATAAAGGAGAGTCGACCCATGGTGCCCTTCCATCAACGCATTACACTCCCGTACGTTTGTGGTTACAGATCACATTCACAGCTATGCGAATTTCGCATTATGGCCTCAACATGCCACCGTCTCATTTTAGGAAGAATTCCTCCAGTCATGGGACTCCACTTCTCTTTGCTTGCCACCGTAGCGGCTATAATGGCATGGGTTATCCGGACGGAGAATGGAGGTCTTCTCAATGTACTCTTTCGCATTGTTCCGCCTTTCACAGGCCACGACCCACAATTCGAACTGATCACCAAAGTGGATGAACCTGTTGTCGATTTTTTCAGACAAATGCTCTTATTACGGCCCCTACCACTACCCATTCTCCAAGTTATACCCGAGTCGTTGGGTGGGGGTCAGTCGGGTGTTGACAATGCCCATGCTAACCCCAACCGTGGTCCAGATATCTTCTGGATCACTATCTTCGCCTTTCTCCTCTCCGTTGCGCTTATCGTTCTGATACAAGTCATCAACTGTTGCTGCTGTTGTGACAAGGAGAAAGATGTGAGTTATTGATGTTTTTGGTGGGTGGGTGACCTCCTTTACGACACCGCTTGCGTTATTTCATCATGCCGTGTAAACATAGAAGAACCACAATCACGGGTGTGCCATGAGACGGTCAAGTCCTCAGAAACATCAAAGCAACTCAAGTGCACGTTCATTCAACTCTCGGTAGGCACTTACACCAGAAACTAGCTCATTGCGTTTGCAGATGTAGAATTAACCCAGCTTTCAGACTGGTAGTGTCACAATGGCTCTTCTTTAACACAAAATGCAATTCTGTGGTGTTGACATTTGTATGTTGGGACAAGGGTTACTCCGTTCTCACAAAGTAAGTTTAACTTCATAGTGGCATGAAGTCCCTCCCAACAACAGTAAAGGCTGTCTCTTGCTTCCCTTAAAGCTGCATGGTTCAATGAATGCCCTGCAAATGGCTCTGCTGCGCTCCAAATTCACCAATAAGCAGTTCATCCTCCGCATCGTCTACATCGTGGTACTGGTACTGGCGCTGGTCTTCCTAGCAGCCTCCATCATCCTCCTCATCGTGTACTTCAGCAGTACGGGTCTGGTTACCTCCTACCTCGAGACCAATCCACAGCCGTCGGTGGGCAATCGAACTCCTGTCTCCCTGCCCGATGGACTGCGTGCCACGATGTTGCATGCGTCTTCTTTTGTCGGCAAGGGGATCAGGAAGGGTCGAGTTCTCACCAACAGGACACTCCACGATTTCGTCGACCGAACTTATGTAGGTGTCTGTCGATTGTAACTTACAGCCCCAAAGGCACATGGGATTGCGTGAAAAGTTGCGATTTCACAGAACTTCTGCGTGTAGCCCATTTCCTCGCTAAAAACCACACCCAGTTCTTTTGCGTGCCTACATTTGTAATGAAATTTACCATTTGAAGCTGGTCTGTGGCACTGGAAGTCAGTAGGTGAATATAAAGTCGCTTTTATTAAAAGCTTGCTTCGCGTTAGCGCGATTGGGATTTCATTGCTATGCAAGCACAAAGCTCCCATGTTTGGTGTGAATAACTTACTTGTGGCAGGTTGGTCCGGAATTGGGACGGCAATGGCCAGTGGAGAGTAATGCGCTCCATTTATCAGTGAGTGCTCTGTCAAAGACTGACGGATTCCCAAATCTTTGGTGTCCTGACACATTGTATCTTTATGAGATCCCCAAAGTCATGATGCTAGGTAGGAAATTGTTTCGTTATCTTGAAGTCGTTCTGAGAGACTACTGACTTGGTCAGGAGGCCGTGTTGCCAAGCATAGGAACGGTGGCGTAATTATAGGAGGAAGCATTGCCTTGTCTACAAAAAAATGTAGTCAAGCACATAAAGAACGTAAATTGAACCAATCATGTCACCTTGGTAATCTCATGGTTTTCTTTAGGAGAAATTGCGTGAGGAGGTCTTGAATGCAATTGAACAACTGCAAGCATACTTGGGAGTGCAAAATGCACTGGAAAAGGGTGAGAATGCTGCAGAAGCCATTAAAACTTTATCTAACCTCGTGTATGGTGTCTATGGAAATGTCACTCTTCTCCACAATGAAACGGCATCACTTGAAACCAAACTGGCCGCTCTTCGCACTGCCTACGCTGAAGCTCTTCGAAATGTCAGTAACTGCAATTCTTGGGACCTATGCAAAACGCTAAATGTAAGTTAAGTGTCCTCTGACATGGTTTTAGCAACCCATCTGCAGTGTTATTTAACAAAGTAAAAGTGATTGTTAACATAGATTCAAAAGGATGTCGTTTACTCCTAGATAAACCAATGTCTGTGTGGAGATTAAGACCAGACGCCATTAAGATGTATGTAATGTTGGAGGCAGCAAATAATGCATGGGGTAGTACATGTTAAATGCAATCTTGTAAGCACTCATGACGCATAGACTTGCTCTAATTCCCTCCTTTCAGGAGACCATTGCAAACATAACCTCTCCGATTTCTGCCACCAATTTTAATGCAACGTTGATAAGGCCTTACATCGAGGAATTGAATAAAACCATTGCGAACATATCCAGTCCACTGGAAGAAGTTCGAGAAAGCATAAACACCCTTCGCAACTCCACAAGTGGCATCCTGAACTCCCTCAAATCTGAACTCAATTTAACACACATATTGGAGCGCATCGAGCCGTTCTGGGATGATGTCCAGTCCCGAGCAGACAAATCACTGAATCAACTGAATGACACAGTCAACTCAGTGGAAGCTCAGCTCCACAAGTATGTGTACAGTATTCGAGTCGGCTTCTTTATTGTGGGTGGAGTGTTCTTGGTCATACTGATAATCGCAACACTCATCGCAATGTGCCTCGTCTACCGAGCCATCCACGACCGTCTATTCACTCATCACAAGAGGGCTTTCATTGGTTCGTTTCCCTCATTATGGCTAGAGGCCATGTACTCTCCCGACTGTTCCCACATTCCACTGACTGCATTTGGTTGTAGGTTCGGGAAGGAGCAAGTGGGATGACGTTGTGTGTGGCAGAAGCTCGGTGTGCTGCTGTTCAGCACTCTTCATTCCATTTTTGCTCATCTTCGCTGTCATCATTGCTGTCCTCCTCTTCGCGTTCACCACAATATCCAGTCAGTTGCGAGGCTTGCTTTGTGCACCATTTTCCACTTCCTTTTCACCTCAAGCCGCACATGCACA
The DNA here is from genome assembly GCA_001870725.1 of Taenia solium. Classification (NCBI taxonomy): domain Eukaryota; kingdom Metazoa; phylum Platyhelminthes; class Cestoda; order Cyclophyllidea; family Taeniidae; genus Taenia; species Taenia solium. The sequence continues at coordinate 92,104 of MIEF01009187.1, read as the reverse complement.
CACGCATCACTTGAAATTCTATGGTGCTTTCAGTTGTTTATGGCACCGAATAATTTGGAAATTAGGTTTGAGGAGAAGAGGTGGAAGCCTTGCGTGCGTGCAACGGTGTTTCATAATGTAGGTGAGGGATGCATATACCTGGAGCGGGAAAGTGCTGTCAAAATGTCGGACTTCGTTGTCAACGGTTATGTGGCTCGACAATGGAAGACACTCATCGGTGATGCTGTGGGCAAAAGTGCCGATTTCCTCAACACCCCTCCTCCGAAGAACATCCTCCTCGCTCTGACGCAGACCTGCAATGGTGGAACAAGTCAGCATCCAGTTGGTCTTCTCTCCGCACTGGGTTACCACAACTTGGTGAATGTGTCCAAACTTGTCAACAGTCCAGAATTAACACAGGCTATTGAACGAGGAAGAGAGTACGTCCTTGCTTTCCCTTTTCGATGCCGGCAACTATACACCTCGGTGTCCTGTTAAGGCTGATGTAGGATGTTTGACCTGGTACTGGGTGTAGAGCAAAATCACTGGCTTGTATCCGAGACAGAGAGGGGAGTTTGAGAACCCACCCCGCTTTGTCAGTTAATTCCTAACACATTGTGGCGCATTCATGGGTTGCACTAGACTCTTATCCACCAGCCGCAACTGTTTCCACAGGAGTTATGCCTTGGCCACTGTTACATAGTTTAGGAGAGAAGGCATGCACAACTAGATACACTCGATATTGCAGGCGTGTAATCAGAAATGGTTTGATTACACGTCACTTTTATTCGTTTTCAGGACTGTCATGGGAAAAATAAAGGGTCTTAATATATCGGGATTACTGCCCAGTGGAGTAGATCTAGAAAAATTGAGAAGGGATTAATATATCGGGATTACTGCCCAGTGGAGTAAACCTAGAAGAATTGAGAAGGGCACTGAATGAAACAATCGCCAACTTCACGATAACCGTAAGTTTGCCCTTTGTCGGTAGCCTAAAGTATGATCTTTTATAATGCTGCCAGGAAGCGGGTTATTTATGGCTAATCTAGAATCTACGCCGTAAATAAAGCAGGATAAATAGTAGTCTAAGGGATAGGAGGGAATCGGACATAGCTCTCTTAGATTTGATGCCTAATTCCTTTCAACAATTTGTGTGCGAGAGGTCTAGAGCTATAAATAGGACTTCGATTTATACCCATTGTTAGTAGTAATTCAATTGCCACCCTTTATCTCTTCAGGACTTAATAAATGCCACAAACCCTGCCAACATGAACACTTCAGCGTTCGAACAAATACTCAAAGAAGTGGAAAGTCTTGCTTCCTTTGGAAACATTACAAATGTGAATTTGACGGAACCGAACAAAGCCCTCGCAGAAGCTATTGAGTCAATGCGCAAGATCAAGTCAGACTTGGAGAAAACGCACCAATCTCTCCAACAGTTTGACTCCCAAAAGACAGATATTTTGGGTCTTCTGGGTGAACTAATCGACGCACTCAATGCATCACTCACAGTACGCTTACAGTCTTTTCCACATAACAACTTGTTGTTGCTGACGCATAAATGCTTCCTCGTCCTTATTATTTTGAAATCCTACTGCATTGAAAAAGTGCAATTCTTCTGGGAAATGCATGATAAATAAGACAAATGCTTGGTGATGTAAGTGCGTTGTATTTTTGCTTGAAGACATCCCCACGTACATGCTTGCCTTTCCTCCCCCTGGCACACCCACTATCTTATCAATACTCAACTGCATTTCAGGCGGCAGAAGAGGCTAAATTGACAAAAGAAGCGGGAAAGCAATATGACACCCTAGTCGCGATTCTGACAGACTACATGAAAGCAGATGGAGAGGCGACTTTTGCGCAACTAACTGCGAGCCTGTTGCCATGTGAGGAGGCACACGCCGCTTACAACGCGGCGATAGGCGTGACTTGTGGGGAGTCGGGTGGAGTGCGCCTCCTCATCGGTCTCTCCTACGTCCTTGCACTCAACGTCCTCTTCCTCACTTTCCTCTACTTTGCCCTCCTCGTCCTCGCCTTCTTCCAGGCCCTTCAGATTCGCATGCTCAGTGAAATGGCCGGGGCAATGACTTCGACTTCATTTCCAAATACAGAGGAGACATACCCCTGATGTAGCATCACTGTTGGAGAAGTAGTGGGGAATGGCAACTATGGGAAAACGATTTATATTAAAGTCGTAGTGAAACCCTTTTGTCACAAGCGTTGTAATCTTTGCTTATTCTAACTACAACTTTTTATTTTATGAATTTCTGACTTTGGTAATTGAGTTTGATCACCAACTAATAAAACATTTTCACCACATGAACTTTTCTTCCGTCATGCAATTTGAAGTACGGCTAGTCATCTTGAGAGTCACTGCATGAAGCGAGTCCTTGTTGGGTTCGCAGGTCTGCAGTGTCGCCATTTGGATTTCCTTTTCCGCAACAGTCTATGAAACCGTCGGCAAGCCTGGAAATCTTATCCAAACCCAACTCGATGAAATGATGCCCCTAACATTGGAATGAGCTTTCCAATTGTAAAGCAGATTTAACAACATTTCGAAATCCTGTGCAGCCCTTCTTAGTTCCTTTGTTTGCCTTTACTTTTTATGTACAAGCTGTCATCAAGGTGTCTGGTACCAAAGCCAAATAACATAAATATGGTAGAATACATAATAACGGGTCCAGCTGCATGATATCAGGTAACCTGCATGGCTTATTGGATGGCACTAAAGAGGAGAACAATGAGAAAGCGTGGGACGAAAGGCGCTGGAATGTGGCTAATAACTGGCTGTCTGTGTTACAGCAAGAGGAGGCACGTATAGTGTTGCTAAATGTTAAAATTGAAAAGACGTGTGACTGCCACCATTAATATTCACCACTTCACAATCAAGTAGTTATGCACTATGAGTGCGCCTCTGTGTTGTGATTCATAAGCGCAATATGGACTCCAGCCTTCCTGCTTTGATGAAACGCACACGAAATCCATTGAACAATGGCTTTGACACCTCGAAGATTGCCACTCCTCAGCTTAGGTGGCTGCATTCACTGTTGTGAGAGCGATGAAGTCAAGTGCCAATCTAATCAGTCTCAGGATTCTAGTATGGAGACACATTGCTAGCTACTTTGCCCTCAGTAGCTTCGTGGGTTAGCAAACGGACTAAAGGTGGCAGCAGAGGGGTGTAAAGTGCATTGCTACTGGCAGGAGCTCTGAAATTTCAGACGTATTTTACCATCCTTCTTATCACGGTTGTTACCTACCTCAGGACACATACAGAGAGGCACCACTTGTCGACTAGGCAACACATTATGGCAATGCTAAGGAGGCGAAATTTGCTCAGATTTGCTTCTCGTCCACGCAGTTTTGTTGTTTGGACGCAATTTATGTGAAGTTTCTTATTTTAGTGTGATTGATCCCACAGATGGCAAGGTTGCGGGTTCCATGTGGTCCCGCTCACGTCTTTTCATTGTGAGTTTAGTGAAGGCAAGTCGGTGTGAACCTTTGGTGGTCTCATGATTGCAATAAGGTTCAGATCGAACGACACCTGCCAATCTGACTGGCACCATGGCATGGCCGTTGGTTTTGGCTCTAACATTTTTAGCACTCATGCTACCACCTTATGTCTGCCATTTGAACAACACCTTCCCAGTGCCTGGTGGGCTCCACACTGCCCACCAAAATTTAGCCTTGAATGCACAAACACTTAAGTATTTCAATTTCGCATTGTGAAATCCTGCCAGAACATTTCCCATTTCTGCCTCAGTGTTTGCCTGGTTGAGGGTGATTGTCGATGGTAGACACAAGGTGATTGTCATCCAGTTGACAATTACTACGGCCTCATTTCCAGCAGTCTCGTCGAACCACCAATTGAAAAACCATTGTTTCAGCATCTTACAACTGTTTTCTTCGAATTTGATGCATCTTCGCGAAAATCGGCTGATTCGCTCAGATGAGGCGTTGTTGTGAAATAGAGCTCACCTTGAAACACACGATGGAGTGGCTTGTCGCCCACGTGCAGTGATCGTGCATATGGCGCCACTTTGATGGAAACGGCTTACCTCAATGCAATATTGTTTTTCTGTCAAGTTCTGGGGCAATTAAATGGTAACACTCTCGCCAGTCCTTCCTGTTCGTGTGCAACACCATAATAATGTGAAATTGTATCAAACATTACAGACACGCGAGAATGTGTCACCATTATTGTTTGCCTTTGTGGGAATGGATTTACTGATTAGCTCTAGCACAAACACTTCATAAACCCAAATCCTGAATAAAGCTGAATCGCTGGTGCACAAATAAAAGCTTACGTTCGCATTGCCTCCCGACTTCCCTGCAACCATCGTTGCAGAACAGAACCATGAAAAGCATTGTATTTTGTAAGATGTAATCAGGTGCTGAAACTGAATTTGGCAAAAATAGGCTGGATTGCCATTACTTGTGGAAGTGCAAGTAAGTTGTCAAATGAGTGGTAGTACACTGCGCTTTGTATGTTCCTCCTGTGAATAAAAAAGGAAAACCTCGTCAATTGGATTGTTGCGAAGGTAGAACAAACGAAATTATACCATTAGATTCCCACATTCACTGCTCACCAGAGGTAAAATCCAAAGTGATGGGAAGCACATATACCGCAGTGTCAAATTTCATTTTCGACACTTGATCTGCGAAAATTTGATACGCGTACTTTCAGTGCACCCAGACTTCTCAAAGGCAAAAAGGGCAGAATGTCGTGGCAGTGCAGGATAACTTGACACACGGAGGGAACCGGAGCTACCTAGCATGGGGCAGAGGCTGAGTCACTCGGTGAGGGTGCACTGACGAAGACACAAAGTGGTCCTTCATCAAAACCCAGTGGTAAAATAGAAGCAATTGTATCCATAGCCCCTATCCTGCCCTGGGCCTCGTCTTAGACCCTCCTCATGGCCAACGTTTTGCATCACCCAGTACAACGGAATGACGCTGTTGGAAAAATACTTGCGTGCAAAAGGCGCTAGTCATATAATTTTTACACAACCGAGTTAAACAACCCACTTGCACTCTACCAATCAGTCTAACCTTAGCTTCCATGAAGGGCCTCCTTTCTTCCAATTTTACCCATGTTTGGCGCCATCACTACTAACTTGTATGCCACCGTGTCACCAGTTCCCTAACGTCAGCAATTTCACCGGCTTCACTATGTCGTCGTTCGTGCATCACGTTCTGCCAAAAGTGTCGGAACCAAACAATATATCTGGCCAATGTAATGACAAATGTCATGCATTTCCAAGGATTACACTCAAAGTGAGCGATTAGCCTCGCAAGGCAGAATCCACCAGCAGCATCACCAAAACACAGTTATTCATACCAAATATTCCATTTCATCTTTTTCGCATTGAGAGCCATGCCTTAGCTAACACTTTTTCACTAGCACCACACCCAATTTGTCATGGGACTGAGACATGAAGCGTGATTGTGGCGCCATCTGATGTGGCCTCCAAATCTCCCACCCCTATTCTCGTCTGATGCAATCACCTCTCACCAATCACCTTCAGCCTTATGACAAACAACTGGCACACAGGCTACAATAGATGAAGCAAAGCAGAACTCCACTTTTCCCAAGCAAAATTCTCCCACCTCATTAGCATGTCCCTTCTTCTGACGCTTATGCCAGTCTCCGTTCTGGCTCATTGTAGGTTTCGAATCTCCTCCTGCTGACACAACCTGCACAGGCTCAACCGTCCATTCCATTATCGATAGGATTCTCACTGACGTACCAGGGCGCGTGGCTGAGAATCTGCAAAAGTCCATGTGGATTCGATTGAAAGCCACGTTCGCTCCTGTCCTTTTCCATTTTACGGGACCCTGCTCGATGGACAGATGACCTACACCCTCGGCATTTGTATCAATGCGATCAGCTTGGCACCAACTCCGCCTAATCCGGTGAGTCTGCAAATTTTACACCTTACCACATTAACCTCATCTCCTTTGCTTTTCACCTCGCCGACAAAGCGTCCTAGCATTACCTAGGATGGATATCAAACGGCCCTGCTTTCGCGCATCCCCTACACTAAGTTTAGCTATTCAATGCAGCAACATTTGTGTTCTCACTATTCGAGAGCGTTTAGCTAGTTAGCTGAACACCTCATTGTTCTAATCATTGGTTCCCATACTCGAGTGTGCAATCAAGGTGGAGATCGGGAGAGTGAAGTTGGACATTTTGTGCAGGTAAAGAAAGCCACCCGTCCTGAGGTCAGAGTGGAATTTTCGGCACCAGTTTTCTAGTACGCTTATGGCAAAGTATTGTGGTTCTTTTATTTTCGCAGCTAGCTACGTGAAAGGCATGATAGTTAGTGAAGCGAAGAACAGGATGGAGAGTGAAACGCGGGCCTCATGTCGGCTTTGGTGCAAAGCATCGTATGTGCATTCCACTCATCCACATTCATCCATTCCATCCTCTCTTCTATTGCATCCATTTTCAGTGCAATCGCTGTGTAACGGTGGGCCACTGCACATCTACTTCAATAGTGCCTGTGACCCCAAGGGCTTTCACCATTTGCGTTGCTGGATCAAGTCCGGTTGGAAGTGGTGCATTTGTGCCAAACAAGGTGCTCACCCCAGGGACATGTGCAAATAGTATTTTCATGGCTGATTTGGTGCATAGAGCATCTGATGCACTGCCTCCGTGCAGATGAACTCGAACACACGTGGTGCTTCTATGTCACAGCGCACAATGATTCACTCGTACTTCATGTTTGTACACTTTTCAATCAAACAAGCAAAGGTGGTGCTCTGATTTGGTGCTGAGCAATGGGAAATGGCAACCATTTTTGCTATGATAGATTGACCATTGTCTTTGCATGGCTGTCTGCGAAACTAACATGCTGGACACGGTAGCTCGAATGGAAACCCGTTTTTGACATGCGTCTTGTGAATCCATAGTGGGAAGAAAAGGGAGTCATTCCGAGGCTCGTATGCTAAGTAGGAGCCACTGCTGACGCCACCCACGGTCCATGGGTGGGAAGTGAGAATCGAGGTGTCAGGTGGGAGTGTGTCTCATGGAATGCCACCACGCGAGATTCCATTTGACCGAACTTGTATACCAGGACTGCGGTGCACAACTAAAGACCCGGCAGCCCACCTTGAAAACGCCAGCCAAAATCTCAAAATAAAATTACAATCATCTACTACTACGTTTATCACCAGTGGCGGGAAAATATTACTGACGCATAAAAGCAAACCATTCTTGGCGGATTGGCAGGAACAGGAGGGAAAGAATGTAGGAAATGCGGTTGCCATTTGTAATGCAGACACGGTTGTGAAAATTGTTAGCATGTTGGGATTTCAATTCATTTAGTGGTTACAATAGAGCTGTGGTAGCGGAGGAGGCTGTGTGCTCGGTGGTGACAGAGGAGACGGGATTTGGCATGCCGAAGGGTTAGACATTAGGAAGCACAGTACTACCACTAGTGAGCGCGTTTTATTTAAAAAGCGTCTGCTCCTAGCAGTGTGGCAGTACTTCATGGCAAGGTGAAATGCAAAGAGTGCCATGAGCATCTCTTCCTATCTGCACATCCATAGCCAAGTGAAGGCCGATCTGTTGCAAGAAAAATGGTTCCAGTTGGGAGATAAATGCTGGGTGACTGCGAAAACTGGCCAAACATTTTGGTGATCCTTGTTAAGAAATGCTAACTAGGTCGGTAATTGTTGTTTAGTCATACGCAAATTTTGCCCACCGTCTAAAATTTGAATGTTTCTTCCAAGGTGTGTGGGTGACGTAGTTCGCCGGGATAGCGTGCACATGTACGGACGCCTTCAATTGTATGTAGGCCTCCACATTGGGCCACTGTGCTACCAAAGCAAACACATTGTCACATTCCAGTTAGAAGTCCTTGTGAACCATTCGAATTGCTTTGTTTTCTATTTGCCACTGTCTTCGAAATTTTGAGATGCGGGAAAACGATACGCAGCTACAAAATCACTTAACCTACCTCTTCGTTGCTCGCATTTGCAGGTGGATATTTAGAATGCACTAAAACTGGTTGAGATTCGTCAGGTGGGAAATAACTACACAGGAGGCCGTTTTAAATGCATGATGCTGGATTAACTGAAGGATGGCAGTCAGCAAATGTCTAAGTGGCGATTTCACCATCTCTATCCAAATCCTGGCTGCGCATCCACTTAACTCTCCAACTTCACACTACTTTAACCGGGCTGCTTCGAACTCGGCATTCCTCAATCGCCCTTCACTGCAGCCCGTCTCAAACATAGCTGGAGGACCAAACAAAGTGTGTGCTGAGTTTTGTGACACTCACTTTTACATCAGATTGGAAAGCTAAAGCGTTATGATTGATCTGCAGAAGCAACTCTATCAGGCACGCATAACCATTATTTGGTAGAACTTCTAAAAAATATAGCAGGGCCAAAATGCGTTCCTCTTTGTTCCCATTGAGTTAAACCATGTGCGCCAAATGTAAATGATTCCAAATCTAATCAGTTACTGCGAGATTTGCTGTTACGATTGCTACTATGTGCATTCCACTGACCAGAGGACTTTGTGGTACGATGAAAGGAACAGAAGAGGTTGTTCAAGATTTGCCACACTTTGACCCCTCACACACACACATTCCGGAGAAGCGTATGCTGAAAGCAAGAGTCCAGTGCTCACAAACACGCCCTCACTCCGATGTGAAATGCGATGCTTAAAAGTCAACTCTTTGTGCCTGTCAACGTTGATAGTCAGATCACCGATGCCAGCAACTGGAACAAACAAGTCATTTAAAACGCCTTTTGAGGTCTGCGTTTTGCATTCAGAAAGAATAATGCCCTTCGAAACACCACTCAACAGTTTTGGCACTGGGTTGATCCATGCAACCCAAATCGCTCTGGTCACTCAAGTCTACGCAGGGCATCAAACCCATCCTAAATAAAGGCAGAGTTGACTATTGCGTGAAAATGAGGTGAGAAATTGTTACTTTGATGGGCGATAGGCCAGAATCTAAAACCCAATATACAGGGGAACCTAGTTGTCAGTAGTATAAATTTCGTCAAAATTGGCGTTGCATTAATCGGTGCGGGCAAATTTAGTCTCTCCGGTCAAGCGAGAGCAAATCGCAAAATGGACTACCTGATGATGAAGGCGAATGACCTGATGTGATCACACGGTTCTGCTATTCCAATTGAGGTAGCGTCAGCAGTAGTCTACTAACTGGCAAAGACATCCGATAGCCTTTGTAAATAAAATAACAAGAAGCCAGTCCAACTCAAACACTTCCAATTGCAGTCCAATGAGCACAATCGTCATAAAATAGGCCTCACTTCTACCATTGTACTTTCCAATCAGAAGTGCTACTGACAACGCTACTGTTTTTCAGATGATACTGTGATGAGCTTAATTGTAAATCACTTGAATTACGAGAATACGCCACCAAAGCATCCTACACGAGCCTGAAAACGCACCAGTAGTGGTCCTGCTGCTGCACATTCAGCACAAACCATCTAAGTTACACCGACCGAGCATCGAGGCATTCCAATGCCCATACACTGATCATAACGATTAGCTATAAGGGGAGTCAATTATAACCCATCAATCTACCATTTGAACCATACAAGAGTAAAAATTAAAGCATCTCTAGCACATCCAAATGCCAAATTAAAATGCAGTGTCCTGATGAGCGCTCACTTCATCGAATAGTACATCTGTACTGCCTGTCACTTGTCATCCTGTTGAGCCATACATCAAAAGCACCATTTCTACAAAATTGCAAAATATGATCTACTATAATGCTTGTGAGCAATGGGGATAAAAGTAGAACTAACACTGCCACGGCACTGATTGCACCTAAATCGTGACCGCTCAAGACAGATTTGCAAAACTGCGTCGAACTTAATTTCATGTGTTAAATGCTCACCTCTTGCCTGTAAAATAGCTATAATGCACAAATGCACAGTGGTCATTAACAATACACCGTGCATTTCTCCTTGTGCCTCTTTTAATGCTATATCCACGTCTTGGATTGTGGAGTTTTTTATTAATTTTCTGCATAAGCAGTTGGGCTAAGCAGCATTTCCCTACTTTACTCTATCGCTGGACATTCAAGGGGATTAAGAATGATACATTTGCAGGTTTTATGTGCTACGAAGTCATGTCTCCAAATCTAAAATGAGAACAATGAAAGACATCATTTAGAGTTGCCATAAACAGTGTTTTTATCTAGCAACTTTTTTTCCATTCACTCTCTCTGTAGTAAGTAGACATTGTTGTCATTCAATTGTTCAGCTTTAGTCCATCTCCCCACCTTTAAGATGATTAATTTGAGACCACATTTTTGCTACTTTCTACAACAACTTGATTTGACTAGTGGGAATTTGTGAATCCCCCCCCTTCTTTTACGCATCATGAATGGGGCTCTTTGTAGTTTTCTGCACTGTATTTTACCATTTTGGTCTCACGTATAACCAAACGTTACTCAGGCCTCATAGGTGTAGCTTAAGTTTGTCCGACCTTCGACGAATCAGGGATGACTCAGTCATCTCAATGCTGAAGCTTTTCGTCATGTTTATGCGGTGGAGCATTTGAAGGAGATGCGGCAGTCGAGTGCGCTTTCGATACTGAGTCACTAAAGTTGGCTGCATCACACTCAGCGAACACTCCATTAATCATAAAGAAGAGTTATGGGCTCTAGCTTCTCACCTCATACTCACTTAGTTTTTTTTTAAATAGTATGGCCCATCCCACGCCAAACACTACCTTTTCACGCTGCTCTCATCTATGGTATTTCAAGGTTTTCGATTTATCTTCACCGATAATTCGCTTTCTACCTCATTTTTCACCGAATGTTCTTGAATAAAGCGGACCATACTGCACCAACTGTCAGCATCTCACTCTACTCTCATCGATGGCATTTTATGAATTTTGATCTCCCTTTGCCAATAAATAACTCCTCACCTCTTCGCCTCTGTGTGTTATTAAAACTATGCCCCATCCTACACCAAGTATTAGCATCTCACTCTCTTCTATTCTATAGAATTTCAGGCCTCTCGAGTTATCTTCGCCAATTTTTAACTTCTCACAACACACTCGCTATGTGTTATTAAATAATATGGCCCAGTCTACACCAAATATTAGCATGTCACTCTATTCACCTCTATGGAACTGCATCGATTTCGATTTATCTTCGCCAATATTTGGATTCTCACCTCTCTTTCTGTGTGTTATTAAAATCCATGGCCCATTCTACACCAAATATTAGCATCTCACTCCATTTTCTTCTATGAAGGTTTAAGATTTTTGCCTCATCACCAATATTTAGCTTCTCACCGCACACTCATTATTTGTTCTTAAATAATATGTCCCAAACACTAAAGTCTCACGCTACTCTCATCTGTGGTATTTCATAAATCTCGATTTATCTTCGTCAATGTTTAACTTCCCACCGCATTCACATTGTGTGTTCTCAAGTAATCCATCCCATTCGACACTAAACGCTGGCAAGTCTCTTTAATCCCATCTGTGGCATTACTTCCATTTCGACCTTTTTTCACCAGTATTTAGCTACTCACCGCAATGTTACAATGGGATATAAAATAAAATGCCACATTCTACACCAGACACTAGCATCTCACACTAGACTTATCTATGAAATTTCATCGGATTCGGTTTTTCTTCGTCAATATTTGGCCTCTCGTTGTACACTCACTATGCGTTCTTAAGCCATACATCCCATTCTACACCAAAACTACCGTCTCACTCTACTCTTATTTATGAAACTACATCGATTTCGATTTATCTTCGTCAATCTTTATCTTCTCATCACAATCTCACTGTGTGTTCTTACATAATGCGGACCATACTACACCAAATGTTACCATTTCACTCTACCCTCATCAATGGCATTTTATGGATTTCGATCTATCTTCGCCAATTTTTAGCTTCTCACCACACACTCACTCTGTTTTCTTAAATAATATGGCCCATTCTAAGCCAAACACTACTGTTTCACGCTGCTCTCATCTATGGTATTTCACTGGTTTCGATTTACCTTCGCCAATGTTTAGTTTCTCACCGCATACTTACTGTGTGTTCTTAAACAATATGTTTAATTCTACACCAAACATTAGCATCTCACTTTACTCGCATCTACGGCACTATTTTAATTTGCACTTATTTTCGCCAACATTCAGCTACTCATTGCAATAGTACAATGAATCCATTCTACACAAAAATTAGCATCTCACACTAAACTTATCAATGGTATTTCGTCAATTTCAATTCATCTTCACCAATGTTTAGTTTAATTAATTAATGTGACTCATTCTACACCAAACACTCCATTGTCTCGCTTCTCTCATCTGTGGAACCACATCGGTTTCAATTTATCTTCGCTAACGTTTAGCTTCCTACCGCACACTCATTGTGTGTCCTTAAATCATTTTACCTACGTATAGATGTAATTCATTTTACAGCAATCCTTAATTATTTCGACCTCTGTGATCCCCTTATGGACAAAAGAAGATGCGTGCAGTCCATCGGGTAAGGATGCAGAGGTTTGATTGCCCACCGATGGCTATGGATCGGTCTCAAGGTAAGAGACATCTAAACCTGTACCGCTGAAGATCACGATAAAGAGGATGATGAAGGCTGCCAGGAGTCGTTTCTCTCCTCCTCTTCCCTTCTTCCACCCCTACTACTAAAACGCAGGGTGTTACAAACACCTTTGGTGTGGTACAATCGGAATAGCATGATAGGAAACATCTATGACGAGAGTGTCTCTGACTCCTTGGAGGGACCGCGTACGTCCACGACCAGTTTAAAATTGTCCTCCTGCATTTAAACAACATAAGCATTACACAGTCCCTTCGCATTTTGAGCGCCGTCTCTCGTGCTACTTTAGTCGCTTGGCTTAAGTTATGCCATCGGGCGGTCTTTTTTCCTTTAGGATCACGTAGTCTTCTTCCTCGTAGCCGACGGGCTAAGCATCTTTGTAAGGTCAAATCTTATTTTGATGTACCGTTATTAAATAGGTACGGAGTTCTGCATTCCAAAATAGGTAGAATCTACACTACACGGAAGGAGTCTCTACTCTTGAATGGAAAATAAACGGCTCCCTCCAGTTGGGTTATTCAGCAAACATATTTGAATGCGATCTCTTTCTTGGTGGGTGTTGGGCCGAATGGGCTTGTATTAGCATTCCACTTGCCTACTATAAGACGTTTTTAAGTGTTACCACGCAATATTAAACGTCTTTCTTATCCCTACATTTTAAAGGTGGTACACAGTCCGATGAATTGTCAATTGCCGCTCTCTTACTCTGCAGGAAGATGCCGGTAGGAACTCCCATTTTGCGATCTGTGAGCACCCTAAATGAGGAAACACCCACTAATGCGCGAGAAGGGCGTGCCCTAGGCTTTGATCATAGTCGTCAGTCTACGCCTCTTTGGTAAAAGCCTCCGGCAGTTCGGTCAGTGTAAGGTTCTTTCTTTCTACCAGTGCCACGATGTAGACGACACGGAAGATCAGCAGCTTATTGGGGAATTTGGAGCGCAGCAGCGCAATTTGCAGGGCATTCATTGAATCTGTTAATTATGAGGGAACAGAGTGATCTTCATCCCGACATACAAATGACGCCACCACACAACAAAGAAAAATCTGTATCTATAAATCCAATGAACTAATTTCTGGTGTACGTGTCTGCCAAGAGTTAAATGAACGTGTACTTGAGTTTATCCGATGTTTCTGGAGACTCAATTATCTCATGGCACACTCGTGATTGTGGTTCTGTTATGTTTACACGGCATGATGAACTAATGCAAGCTATGTCGTAAAGGAGACCACCCACCCACTCACCGACAACATCAATAACTCACGTCTTTCTCCTTGAAGCAACAGTAGCAGCACCGGTTGACAACCTGTGTCAGGATGATGAACACAACAGAGAGAATGGTTTCTGGTAGGGGCTGTGGCAATAGCATTCGTTTGAAGAACTGGACAACGGACATAGCTAATTTGGTGATTGAATCACTCTCCGGGTCATGAAACTTGGGATTCGAAACAATGCGGAAGAGTGCATTGAGAAGACATTCGTTCCCCGTGCGGATAACCCATTCCATTATAGCCGCCATCGAGGCAAGCGATGAGAACATAAGTCCCACGGCTTGACGAATTCTTTTCAACACAAGACAGTGGTATGTTGGGGTTGTAATTCAACATTCGCATGGCCGTGAACGTAATCTGTAACCACAAACGTGCCGCACTTTAATGCTTTGATGGGACGGTGCCTTAGATAGTCTCTCTCACACATGGGGGATTTCCAACACAGCCACGAATGGGGGTCGGTATGCTTTCATTGGTTGGTGAGCATCACAAGTGAGTACTAATTCTAATCTTTCAAATAACCTCATCCTCCTTCCCACTCAGGTCACAATAAGTAGGAAAGAACCTAAACGTGAGGTAAAGGCAGACTATTGGAGTAAAACATATCGATTGGACATTAGCTGATGGGAAAGAATTATCAAGTTAGTCAGCTCATTCTTTTATGTATTGTTACAAAGTGATTGAAGGGTGTTGCTGAGGGCAGTACCCTATCAAACCATCACATCCAAAACATCAAGCATGTTAGAATATTTCCTGATTGATAATGACAAATCGCAGCATTTGAATCTATTTTTTTATGTTGCACACATCTTTCTTTGCTTTTTCCAGTGCGCATATCCAACCACGTGCCTTCGGCGACGTGGCACCTGGTGCGTGGAATGCCAATGATAAATGGAAATAAAGCAAACTACCTTTCCTTCAGTTTGGTTGGAGGTAAAACCTTTGACCGTTTGATTCAAATTTTCCACGGTAATTTATCTGCTCTCTTGAATGGAGTTGTTCTGATCCACAATGTTCCACCTACTCTAGTTCGTCTGCGATATAAATTGCCACAATTTAATCATGTTCACTTTAGCAGGAGCAATATCACCTCTCAAAATAATTTCGCTTACACTAGAACGAAGCCTTGTTTTCCACCATACTTCTTTAACACAGAGAAGTAGGTAGTACTGTGTCAGTAACCAAGGTAAGCCACATTATTGGGATTTCATTAAAGGAAAGATGTCATTCAGCTGGTTTGTAATTGAATGCGACAAACTGCGCACGTATCCATTCTCCCACCCCACTGTCTCTTCTCATGAAAATAAGTATATTTGTACTTGCTGTGCCTCTGTGGGCAGGTAAAACATTGACAGTGTTCCTCTCTGTAGAATCATGACGTTTGGTCTGGGGAGGTCTGCGACCTTTCACAGGAACGAAGCTCACACTCTTGAATAGCAGAACAACAGCACCCACCTAGGTATTCGCCAATTGACAGACACGCAAAAAAAAAAACACGTCAACGCTCGCTCAACCTCTGTCTGGAGATGTACACATCTCCCTCACCTTGTGTCGACTCCGTCCTTTCAACTCCAGTCCACGTCTTAACACCTCGTGAGAGACCTGAGTCCTAGTCAATTACGTCCCCACAAACATTGCAGGTGTCGCAAGGACCGGCTATATCAGCCACAACCGTTGGGCACTGCTGATCCTGCCCTCCAGATCCAATAAAGTAAGCCAAGAATTCTGAACCATAGCCATTCACTTGCTTCAACTAACTGTCGCATGCCTTCGAACAACCTGAACATGTCATAATCTCCACCCACCTCTGAGAAGTCAGCAGGTCGATGTTCCTCTTTTGAACGCTGTCAACCCCCCTCTCCATTCTGAGTGCCAAGCTAACAGACTACTCCGTGACACGTCCATGACATTACCTTTTAACCTCGTATGGTGAGCTTGCCTTTTATACATTGCACTGGCACAGGCTTCCCATTCTAGGAAAAAGAGGAGGCAGCTGTTGTGGAAGCACCTTCCTCATTACCAGGATGCTTCGTGCCCACGTAATTTGGCTGTTAAGACACAATTCGTGTTAAGTTCCTTTATTTTATGTGAATTAGCCTATTGCTGGCAAGGTTGTGGGTTTCGTGTGGTCCCACTCGCATCTGTTCATTATGAGTTTAGTGAAGGCAAATTGGCGTCAATCTTTGGTGGTTTTACGATAGGGATTTGTTCCGGATTCAATGACATCCACCAATCTCATGGATACAACGGCAAGGCAGTTGATTTTGGCTCAAACTTTTCCAGTAATTGTGTCACCCAATGATATCTGCCATTTGGACAACATTTTCCAAGTGCCTGGTAGGCTCCACACTACCGTTGCACCAGTGCGTAAGCAACTGGTACTATGTTTGCTGTCAAAATTGAATAAGGTTAAAGATATTTGGTGCTAAGACTCCAAATCTCGATCATCTGCATCGTCGTCCACCAAAATTCAGCCCTAAATGCAGAGGCTTGCAAGACGCTTCTCATTCCATTATAAGGTCTGTGCCAGGACATTCCCGATGTCTGCCTAAGTGCTTGCCTAGATGCGAGTGGTTGTCGATGCTAGGCACATGCTGATTGTCAGCCATTCAACAGTGCAATGTCTCATTTCTAGTGTTCTCTTCAGACCATCAATTAAAAAACCATTGTTTATGTTTTTACAACTAATTTCTGTAAAACTGGTAAATCTTCGCAAAAATCATTTGATGCGCTCCAGTAAAGCAAGGCAAGGAAATGCAGCTCACCTTGAAACAAATGATGGGGCGGATTTTCGCCTACGTTCACTAATCGTGCAAATGGTTCCACTTTTATAGGTTGATCAGGTTTGTCTTTGTTTTACCACGAAACCTTATTTTCCGATTACTACGTTAGAGGTTCTCTGCAGTGCCTATGTTCCGACAAATTAACACCCCTTCATGAGATGCTGCGAGTGAGCCTCAAAACTGTGCTGAAACAAGTTATCCAAACGGTGTTTTGTTTAGAGGAAGCGGAAGCTGTTTCCAACTAGGGCAATGCGTGAGCTCCCAAAGGAAGTTGACAGCATTCGTGTTTTCTATGTGCATTTAGTACTGAATCCAAACGAGTGTATTAATGTGAAACTTCTCTCAATACTGAAGAAGATATATTACTGAATTGAAAAGGTATGGTCTGTGTACAGTAGGGCATGGAACTACTGGTACGGCTTCGAAGTCAGTCCATCTGATGGATGTTTAATGGCAGATACCCTAACTAGTTTGTTTCTCCATCCTGATCTTCGAGTGCTCAACTACACCATCAACCATTGTGCTCGTTATGAACGGGTTCATGCTTAAATATGTAAAACCAAACAAATCGCTGGATGCCACGTGGAATCGTCCCGATAATTGCACCCATTCTTTTTAATTTTTAACAAGACGTAGATAATGTGTTACTAGAATTTAGCCTTATTAATTTTTGCGAAGACAAAAGAGCTGTTCCAGAAATGCTGTGTCACAAATGGTAACGTAACGCATACCCAATCACATGGAGAAGAAATGTGGGCGATGTGAACATTAGTAAATGTTGTGCAGTTTAATTTCAAATCGTTACAGCTGCTGGTGTGATAGCAGTGGCTGAAGTCTCTTCGTCACTCCAGCCAACCCTGCCGGCAGCTTAACAGGCAAGAAGATTCTCGACACCCGTTACTACTACAACAAATAGCCATTATTGCCTACCACTGTCCTCTCTCAAGGAGACACTAGTTCGCTCCTAGCCTCACTTTAATGCATCATCTGATTGCTAGAGTACATAGAGCTCCGTAGTCCTAGTCAACACCACTTCAATCCCTTTTGGCCTCATCCAACTGACCGCTTTGGCGCAGTGTTTAGCAAACGCGACAACTGCTCCGATGTACATCACCATGTGTATATCGGTTGTAGGGCAGTATCTCCGATGCTTCTCGTAACTCACCCTTCCTGGCTGTTAATCTTCAATGAATTAAAAACTTTTAAATGTGAAAGATAGGAATTTCAGCTGTAATTTGTAACCTCATTCACTACACACTGGATGAAAGCACAACCTTCTGGTTGTGAAGTAATGCCTTTAATGATTGTGTGGCGAATGGGTGGAGTGGAGTATAATGACCACATCCATTATAACTCGTGTCATTTTAGATATTCTTACGACTTATACAAAGTCATTTAAACCCATCTGCTTAGCAGTTCTTACGATGTTCCGATTATTCCAACAGCACCCAAGCTGAGCACTGTCAAGGTCTATTCTGGACACCTTCGATCCCAGCTATTTCATCGCTAGCACGCACATCTCTTCTCCATGGCCAATGGGGTGTTCGCTGAGCATGATGCGGCCACCCTTAGTGACTCATCATCCAAATAGCATTCAACTGCCACACCTCCTCCAAATGCTCGACCAAAGAAACATGACGAACAGCTCCAGCATTTGGACGACTGAGTCATCTCTGATTCGTCGACAGGCAGACAAATTAGAGTTGCGCCTGTTGGACCTGAGTAACATTTGGTGATACGAGAGTCTAGAATGGCAAAACGTGGTCCAGAACCCCACACAGAGCCCTCTTCATGATGCGAAAGAAGGGAGAATTTACATATTCTTACAAGCTGAAGCAGGTCGTTGTAGGAGGCCATGGGGAAGAGCCTCAAATAGATCGCCTCAAAGGTGGGGAGAAGGACCCAAGGGGCAATTTGATGGCAACAGTAGTAAACGTCTACGAGATTTGTATGACGAAAACTATGTAGACCGGTAATTGGAAATGATACCATTCCTTGTTCTTGTTTTATGCTTGCCGACATAACATCTTGCCAGAAACAACATGCAAATGCCTAACTCTCGATTCCCTTTCATGTCTAGTAAAATAGGTTGTGTTGAAATGCTAATAAAAAGAGATTTTTATGCAGAAAATTCACCAGTACTTTCACAATCCAAGTTGTGGTACTTTGGTCCAGGCTTGATGTTGCATTCCGAATGAGGCACAAGGGATAGGCACCGTCGATTGTTAACGACCACGGTGTGTATTTAACACATGAGATTAATTTTGACCCAATTTTGCAAGTTTGTCCCAAGTGATCATGCTTTAAGTGGAATCAGTACTGTGGCGGTTTTAGTTCCACTTTCAACCTCATCACTCACAAGCATTACAGTAGACCTAAATTTACATTTTTGTAAATGACAAATGACAGGTGTTGTAGATGTACAATTCGATGAAGTAAGGGGTTTATGGTGGTTATTCTTGGAAGCTGTTACAGAGGTCGAATGGTCACTGTATGATTTGGGATGAAGCAGCAGGATTTAACCACACCCCTCACTTGATCAACACCGACGATGAAGACAACTTTTGACAACGAACTGCGCGCTAGCAAATGTTAAATTACTGGTCAACTTTGGGATCTATTCTGCAAAACTATTCCGTCGAACAACGTACGATACTCAAGTCTCCTTAGCATTTACTCCGTAACAGTAGTATTAATGGAGCTTCCAGTAGGCACTTCCTCGATTCGCCTGCCACGCAGCATCTTCTACTTGGCTGGGATTAGTAATGACGAGCACATGAATAGACCATCCAGCTTACGCGGGTGCTCATTGTACTAGTGTGCCCTCTGGCCATTTGAGGCTTCCTTTTGTCGGCTATAGCATCAGGTGAACATTTAAATCTTTTCAGCAATGTCGTCAAATTCGTCGCTGCTTGGAGGAAATTGCATTGTAAGCCGGCATTTCCATGCACTAGAGATGCACAAGTGGTAGCTTGGTGGGTTCTCATTAACTTTTTATTGTTGATCAGTATGAGCTGCATGTGGGCGTTTGGATGCCTAGATGCTTAGTCGGTGTAATTTAGATTGTTTTACTGAATGTGCTGCAGCAGGATCACTACTGGTGCATTTTCAGGCTCGTGTTGGATGCTTTGGTGGCGTCTTCCTATGTTTGTCAGTAGCATCTCCAGATGAAAAGTACAATCGTAGAAGTGAGGTCTGTGATTACGGACGCCCACTTCATGACAGCAGGACAATTGGAAGTGTTTGAGATGGATTGGTTTCTTGTTGTTGTATCGATAAAGGATATATGACAAATTTGCTAGTCGGTCGTCTACTGCTGACGCTGCCTCAATTGGAGTAGCACAGCCGTGTGGTCACATCAGGTCATGAGCCTTCATCTCCAGGTAGTCCGTTTTGGGATTTGCTCCAGCTTGATCGGAGAGACTTATGTAAGTGACAACCAGGTTTTCCTGTACGGTGGAATTTAGATTCCCGTCCATCGCCTTTTCAAAATGGCAATTTTTCACTTCCGTCATGTCCGGAACAGGCTGCAGTGGAAAGCAATTGAGGAATGCAAAATTTCGAAGCAATGTGGTTAAAGCAGTGTAAAGTGAGACACTTAAGTAAATGAGTGGCTAGGAATTCGAGAGGGATGTTGAGGGTGCTAGTTAAGCATTCATTGATTGCCATCTGTGGCAGCATTCAATGACGGTCCACATAGTTTCTTTAAAGCTGCCAAGAACGCAATCAATGTAAGCTGTGAATGAAACAGCAAAATGTCAAAGTTTTTGCTCCACAATGGAAGTACAATGAAGAGGGGAGAGCTAGAACACAAAGTAGACGACTAGCCACCTCTAGGTTCTCTCGTCCTCTGGCTCCGCTTCGATACTTGCTGTGCACACAGGTGTGATCATGGACCAATTTTAACTCGGAGACCATTTAATGTCAAATTGGCACTCTCACTATCTCCTACGAATTCCTAACTACAAGTTCACTTTACTGTCTAACCTAACGCAAATCCTCTCGCATTGCAAATTGTTATTGTCTGCACCAACCATCAGCGAGTTGATGCTTCCTTTTCAGTTTCATCCGTTCTACTTGTTTTAGTCACTTTTCAAGTTAGTGATTGTCGACAGCTTTAATTAGCGCTTATCATTTTAACCAAAAAGTGTTTAGCTTGCTCAGATTGTAGGCCTCGTTTAAAAGACACCCAGTCTTGCGTGGCGGCGTTCTATGGGCCACACTCTCACTCTGTCATCTCGATTCTCACTTCTTACCCTTGGACTGTGATCGGCATCAGCATTGGTTCCGTCTTAGCATTTGACCCTCCAAATGACCTCCGATTTTCTTTCCACTATGGTATCACAAGACGCATGCCAAAAATGGGTTCCATCCAAGATGTCATGTCCAACTTATTGGGCCCGCAGACAGCCACATCTAGACTACGGAGAGTATGCGGTACGGGTGGAAGCATTATGCGCTGTGACATGGAAGCGACATCTGTGTTTGAGTTCATCTGGATGGAGACGATGCATCAGATGCTCTATCCACCGATTTATTTATGGAAATACTACCTGCACATCTCCCTGAGATAAACACTTTATTAAGCACAAACGTACCACTTCGAAAAACGTGATGCATCGAAGCAAATGGTGAGGGCTATAAGGGTTGCAGGCATTATTGGGGTGAAAGTGCAGTGACGCACCATTGCACATTCATCGATGCATAGCGATAGTGCTGAGGATGAGTGGCACGGAAGAGACGATTGAGTAGATGCAAGTGAAGACGAGATTGGAATGCATGTGCAATGTTTCATCCCAAAGCTAATATGAAGGCCTGAAGTTCACTCTCGATCCTGTTCTTTGCTTCACTAACTATCACACCTTCACTAGGTAATGGCGAAGGACCACTTTGTGTCTCGGTCATTGACCCTTGCTGAGTGGCTTAGCCTCTGCCCTATGCTTGGTAGCCTCCATCCCTTCTGTTTGTTAAGCTAGCGTACCCTTGCTCAGTATTCCGTCCCTCTTCTCCTCCGTGTATCAAATATTCTCAGAACAAGTATTAGGGGCTTAAAACCTCATTGCAGCACATTCGCTTTCCATCATTTTGGATTTTGCCTTTGATAAACAGCAAACATGAAATTTTAGTGGCACAAGTGTGTTTGTTCTACTTTTGCAACAATCTAGTTGATGAGGTTTTCTATTACCATCAGCAAGTAAAATGCACAAAATTCAGTGTACCACTAGTCATCTGACAAAACATTTGCAGTCCCACTAATAATGGCAACTCAGTCTATGTTTTACCGAAATCAGTTTCAATGCTTGATCTCCTCTAAATATGAATTTTTATTTCACGGTACTGTTCTGCCATGATGATTGCGAATGCGCCGGGAGGCAATGCGAATGTAAGCCTGTATTTATTTAACGGCGGTTCAGAATTCTTCGAGATTTGATTTAATGAAGGGTTTGTTTTAAGTTTAACAAGTAAATGTTAGTGGAGATGGTTTGATTCAATTTCACATTGTTGTGGTATTGCACGCAAACAGAATTTGACAGGAAAGAATTTAGCAGTGAGATAAGCCATCCCCCTCAAAGTGGCACCATATGCACGATCACTAAACGTGGACGACAAGCCACCTCATCGTATGTTTCAAGGTGAGCTGCATTTCACAACTTTGCCTCATCTAAGCGAACCGAGCGATTTTCGTAAAGATGCATCAGGTTCGAAGAAAGCAAATGCAAAAATATAAGCAGTAGTTTCCCGATTGGTGGTTTAGAGATGATAGTGGAAATAGGGAACTGCATTGTCAAATGGCTGACAACCACCTTGTGTCTACCATCGAAAATCACCCTCAAATAAGCAAAAGTTGAAGCAGAAATGGGAAATGTTCTGGCAGGATTTTATAATGTGAAGCTGAAATGTTTGTGTGTCTGTGCATTTAAGGTTAAATTTGGTGGGCAAATATGGGAAGGTAGTGTGGAGTGCACCAAGCATTAGGAAGGTGCTGCTCAAATGGCAGGATTAATGTGATGGCATAATTACCAAAAATGTTAGATCTAAAACCAGTAGCCAAGCTATGGCACATGTCAGACTGGCAGGTGTAGTTCGATCTGAACCTTATTGCAATCATGAGGTCACCAAAAAATTGACACTAATTTGACCTCACTGAACTCACAATGGATCCCACAACCTTGCCATCTGTGGGATCAATCACACTAAAATAAGAAACTTCACATAAATTGCGTCCAAGCAACAAAACTGCGTGGACATGTAGCAAATATGAGTAAATTCCATCTCCTTAGCATTGCTATAATGTGTTGCCTAGTCGACAAGTGGTGCCTCTCTGTATGTGTCCTGAAGTAGGTAACAACCGTGATAAGAAGGATGGTAAAATACGTCTGAATTTTTAGAGCTTCTGCCAGTAGCAATGCACTTTACACCCCTCTGCTGCCACCTTTAGTTCGTTTGCTAATCCACGAAGCCTCCGAGGCAAAGTAGCTAACAAGCATCCTGGCGTTCAAAGACAGGATTACAAAAGCAATGTGTCTTCATACTGGAGTCATGAAACTGATTAGATTGGCACTTGACTTCATCGCTCTCACAACAGTGAATGCAGCCACCTAAGCTGAGGAGTGGCAATCTTCGAGGTGTCAAAGCCATTGTTCAATGAATTTCGTGTGCGTTTCATCAAAGCAGGAAGGCTGGAGTCCATATTGCGCTTATGAATCACAACACAGAGGCGCACTCATAGTGCATAACTACTTGATTGTGAAGTGGTGAATATTTATGGTGGCAGTCACACGTCTTTTCATTTTTAATCTTTAGCAACACTATAGGCGTCCCCTCTTACTGTAAAACAGGCGGACAGTTATAAGTCACATTTCAACGCAATTCCTCCCACGCTTTGATTTTGTTCTCTTAGCCAGCGTCATCTACTACGCAATGCAGATTACTTGCTATCATGCATTTGGACTCGTTATTATGTTTTCAACCATAGTTTTGTTATTTGGCTTTGGTACTTGACACACTGATGAAAGCTTGCACCTGAAAATCAAAGGCGAGCAAAGGAGTTAAGGGGGGGATGCACAGACTCTGGAAATGTTATTGAGTCTACTGTACAACTGGAAAGCTCATTCCAATTTTGGGTGCATCATTACATGGAATTGGATTTAGATAGGATTTCCAGGCTTGCTGATAGTTTCATCGACCGGTGCGGAAAATAAAATCCAAATGGCGATACTGCAGACCTGTGAACCCAACAAGGACTCGCTTCATACAGTGATACTCAAGAAGACTGGCCGTACTTCAAATCTCATGACGAAAGAAATGTTCATGTTGTAAAAATGTTTTCTTGTTTAGTGATAGAACTCAATTACTAAAAACAGGAATGCATGAAATTTAAAGTTGTAGCTGGGGAGTGGGTAGCCTCTAGACAATTTCAGGAATCTCGTCATTCGCAATAACAATAAGACCAATTTTACAAGGATTAAAATGTTTGTTAAAAAAGGGTAACATTAAAACTTTTAGTCAAAATAGCTTTTTCCTAATTGCCAATTTCTGCCATCACTTCAGCACTGATGCTACATTAGGAGTATGTCTCCTCTGTATTCGGAATTGAAATTAAAGTCATCGCCTCCGGCCATGTCACCGAGCATACGAATCTGAAGGGCCTGGAAGAAGGCGAGGACGAGGAGGGCAAAGTAGAGGAAAGTGAGGAAGAGGACGTTGAGTGCAAGGACGTAGGAGAGACCGATGAGGAGGCGCACTCCACCCGACTCCCCACAAGTCACGCCTATCGCCGCAATGTAAGCCGCGTGCGCCTCCTTACACGGAAACAGACTAGCAGTCAGGTTCGCGAAAGTCGCCTCCCCATCCGATTTCATGTAGTCTGTCAGATTCGCAACTAGGTTGTCATATTGCTTTCCTACTTGACTTGTCAGTTTGGTCTCTTCTGCTGCCTAAAATGCAGTTGAATAATGAAGAAGAAGTGCGTTCGACAGGGAGAGGAAAGACACGTGTGGGTGTCTCCGAGCAAAACTACAACGTACACCCAGCCAAAAGTAATCATACTTTCTCACATCAGTAGGATTTTAAATTAATGAGGATAAGGAAGCATTTATGCTTCAATAACAGCAGTTTGTTAAGTGGAAAATACTGCAAGCTTACTGTAAGTGATGCATTGAGTGCGTCGATTAGTTCATTTAGAGAACTCGAAATATCTGTCTTTTGGGAGTCAAACTGTTGGAGAGATTGGTGCGTTTTCTCCAAGTCTGACTTGATCTTGCGCATTGACTCAATAGCTTCTGCGAGGGCTTTGTTCGGTTCCGTCAAATTCACATTTGTAATGTTTCCAAAGGAAGCAAGACTTTCCACTTCTTTGAGTATTTGTTCGAACGCTGAAGTGTTCATGTTGGCAGGGTTTGTGGCATTTATTAAGTCCTGAAGAGATAAAGGGTGGCAATTGAATTACTACTAACAATGGGTATAAATCGAAGTCCTATTTATAGCTCTAGACCTCTCGCACACAAATTGTTGGAAGGAATTAGGCATCAAATTTAAGAGAGCTATGTCCGATTCCCTCCTATCCCTTAGACTACTATTTATCCTGCTTTATTTACGGCGTAGATTCTAGATTAGCCATAAATAACCCGCTTCCTGGCAGCATTATAAAAGATCATACTTTAGGCTACCGACAAAGGGCAAACTTACGGTTATCGTGAAGTTGGCGATTGTTTCATTCAGTTCCCTTCTCAATTCTTCTAGGTTTACTCCACTGGGCAGTAATCCCGATATATTAAGACCCTTTATTTTTCCCATGACAGTCCTGAAAACGAATAAAAGTGACGTGTAATCAAACCATTTCTGATTACACGCCTGCAATATCGAGTGTATCTAGTTGTGCATGCCTTCTCTCCTAAACTATGTAACAGTGGCCAAGGCATAACTCCTGTGGAAACAGTTGCGGCTGGTGGATAAGAGTCTAGTGCAACCCATGAATGCGCCACAATGTGTTAGGAATTAACTGACAAAGCGGGGTGGGTTCTCAAACTCCCCTCTCTGTCTCGGATACAAGCCAGTGATTTTGCTCTACACCCAGTACCAGGTCAAACATCCTACATCAGCCTTAACAGGACACCGAGGTGTATAGTTGCCGGCATCGAAAAGGGAAAGCAAGGACGTACTCTCTTCCTCGTTCAATAGCCTGTGTTAATTCTGGACTGTTGACAAGTTTGGACACATTCACCAAGTTGTGGTAACCCAGTGCGGAGAGAAGACCAACTGGATGCTGACTTGTTCCACCATTGCAGGTCTGCGTCAGAGCGAGGAGGATGTTCTTCGGAGGAGGGGTGTTGAGGAAATCGGCACTTTTGCCCACAGCATCACCGATGAGTGTCTTCCATTGTCGAGCCACATAACCGTTGACAACGAAGTCCGACATTTTGACAGCACTTTCCCGCTCCAGGTATATGCATCCCTCACCTACATTATGAAACACCGTTGCACGCACGCAAGGCTTCCACCTCTTCTCCTCAAACCTAATTTCCAAATTATTCGGTGCCATAAACAACTGAAAGCACCATAGAATTTCAAGTGATGCGTGTGTGCATGTGCGGCTTGAGGTGAAAAGGAAGTGGAAAATGGTGCACAAAGCAAGCCTCGCAACTGACTGGATATAGTGGTGAACGCGAAGAGGAGGACAGCAATGATGACAGCGAAGATGAGCAAAAATGGAATGAGGAGTGCTGAACAGCAGCACACCGAGCTTCTGCCACACACAACGTCATCCCACTTGCTCCTTCCCGAACCTACAACCAAATGCAGTCAGTGGAATGTGGGAACAGTCGGGGAGAGTACATGGCCTCTAGCCATAATGAGGGAAACGAACCAATGAAAGCCCTCTTGTGATGAGTGAATAGACGGTCGTGGATGGCTCGGTAGACGAGGCACATTGCGATGAGTGTTGCGATTATCAGTATGACCAAGAACACTCCACCCACAATAAAGAAGCCGACTCGAATACTGTACACATACTTGTGGAGCTGAGCTTCCACTGAGTTGACTGTGTCATTCAGTTGATTCAGTAATGTGTCTGCTCGGGACTGGATATCATCCCAGAACTTCTCAATCTGGTCAAATATGTGTGTTAAATTGAGTTCAGATTTGAGGGAGTTCAAAATGTCTTTTGCGGAGTTGCGAAGGGAGTTTATGCTCTCTCGAACTTCTGCTAGTGAACTGGATACGTCCACAATGGTTTCATTCAATCCCTCGATAAAAGGCTCTAACAAAGTCGCATTTAATTCATCGGCAGAAAGCGGAGAGGTTATGTTTGCAATGGTCTCCTGAAAGGAGGGAATTAGAGCAAGTCTATGCGTCATGAGTGCTTACAAGATTGCATTTAACATGTACTAAATTGTGCATCATGTACTGTCACAAACGTTACATACATCATAATGGAATCTAGTCCTAATCACCACACAGCTGGCGATTTTTTGGACTACACAACATTTTCTTGAATCCATGTCAGCTACTCCTTTTACTTCGTTAAATAACACTGCAGATGGGTTACTAAAACCATGCAGGAGGACACTTAACTTACATTCAGCTTTTTGCATAGGTCCCAAGCACTGCAGTTACTGACATTTCTAAGGGCTTCAATGTAGGATTTGCGAGCAGAGTCTAGTTTAGTTCCAAGTGATATGGTTTCGTTGTGGAGACGAGCGACATTTTTGTAGATTTCAGCCAAAAGGTTCAATAGAGCTTGAATGACTTGTACGGCCTTCTCACCCTTTTCCAGTGCATTTTGCACTCCCAAGTATAATAGCAATTCCTCAATTGCAAGCAAGACTTCCTCACGCAATTTATCCTAGAGAAAAGCACAAGATTATCAAGTTGAGGTGAAAACCTATTTCGTACGGCTTTAATGGATTTCGGGATGAATTTTACTAATGTTATTTTTGACATGCTAAAATACATCCTTTTACTGATAAGCAATGCTCTCTCTTATGGTTACGCCATTATTCCTTTGCTGCGCAACGCGGTCTCCTGATCAAGTCAGTAGTCTCTCAGGCCACCCCCAAATTGGCCAAACACTTTTCCCCTGGTACCATGGCATAGGAAGCGCCTAAACCTATAATGTGTTAAAACCTCATAACTGTGGAAATTAAACAGGATTTGACACAGCACTCACTTACTATCCGCTAGTCTTTATTATCCCAACTCCAGAACAATTTACCACAAATAAGTCATTTACACCAAACATGAGAGTTTTGCGCTTGCATCACATTGCACTATCGTGAAACAAGATTTAATAACAACGACTTTATAATCATCGATCGTTTTTTGTAGCACTGACGAACCTTTAATTAGCAAGCTTCATTACAAATATAGGTAGGCAACCGAACTGAATGTAATGAATGGCGAGGAGATGGGATACACGCAGAATTTTAGTAAAACCGCTACTTTCCACTCAATCCACGTGCTTTTGGGGCTGTAAGTTACAAACAACAGACACTTACATAAATTCGGTTGACGAAATCATGGAGCGTCGTGTTGGTGAGAAAACGACCCTCGGTGACCCCTTTGCCAACGAAAGAGGACGCATGTAATACCGTAGCGTGCAGCCCATCGGGCAGGGAGACAGGAGTTTGATTGCCCATCGATGGCTGTGGATTGGTTTCGAGGTAGGCGACAACTAGCCCTGTGCTGCTGAAGTACACGATGAGGAGGATGATGGAGGCTGCTAGGAAGACCAGCGCCAGTACCAGTACCACGATGTAGACGATGCGGAGGATGAACTGCTTATTGGTGAATTTGGAGCGCAGCAGAGCCATTTGCAGGGCATTCATTGAACCATGCAGCTTTAAGGGAAGCAAGAGACAGCCTTTACTGTTGTTGGGAGGGACTTCATGCCACTATGAAGTTAAACTTACTTTGTGAGAACGGAGTAACCCTTGTCCCAACATATAAATGTCAACACCACAGAATTGCATTCTGTGTTAAAGAAGAGCCATTGTGACACTACCAGTCTGAAAGCTGGGTTAATTCTACATCTGCAAACGCAATGAACTAGTTTCTGGTGTAAGTGCCTGCCGAGAGTTGAATGAACGTGCACTTGAGTTGCTTTGATGTTTCTGAGGACTGGACCGTCTCATGGCACACCCGTGATTGTGGTTCTTCTATGTTTACACGGCATGATGAAATAACGCAAGCGGTGTCGTAAAGGAGGTCACCCACCCACCAAAAACATCAATAACTCACATCTTTCTCCTTGTCACAACAGCAGCAACAGTTGATGACTTGTATCAGAACGATAAGCGCAACGGAGAGGAGAAAGGCGAAGATAGTGATCCAGAAGATATCTGGACCACGGTTGGGGTTAGCGTGGGCATTGTCAACACCCGACTGACCCCCACCCAACGACTCGGGTATAACTTTGAGAATGGGTAGTGGTAGGGGATGTAATAAGAGCATTTGTCTGAAAAAATCGACAACAGATTCATCCACTTTGGTGATCAATTCGAACTCCAAGTCATGGCCTATTGAAGGGAAGACGATGCGGAAGAGCACATTAAGAAGACCTCCAGTCTCCGTCCGAATAACCCACTCCATTATAGCAGCTACGGTGGCAAGCAAAGAGAAGTGGAGTCCCATGACTGGAGGAATTCTTCCTAAAATGAGACGGTGGCATGTTGAGGCCATAATGCGAAATTCGCATAGCTGTGAATGTGATCTGTAACCACAAACGTACGGGAGTGTAATGCGTTGATGGAAGGGCACCATGGGTCGACTCTCCTTTATATAGGGAATTTTCATCAGAGCCACGGATGAAGGTTGGAGTGCTCTCATTGGTCAGTGAGCATCACAGGTGGGAAATCACGTTAATCTTTCACATAAACTCATCCACCCACCCATTCGGGTTCCAGCAAGTAAGAAGGGATCTGCTTACGAGGAAAGGCAGATTGGTGGGTAAATGGATGGGCAGAAAAATAACTGGTAGAAGCGACCGATTCATTTTACCTATTTATCGGGTCCCACTGTTATCAAGTGATTGAGCAGTGGGATGAAGAGGGCAGTATCCCGATCCGCATTGGAAACATTAAGCAGGTTATATTATTTTTCATTAATGTGACAAATCGCTTCACGAAAACCCATTTTTATTCTTCACACATCTTTCTTTGCATCTCCGAGCGTGCATTTCAAATCATGTGCCCTCGACGACGTGGCATCCGATAAGTGATAAATCATTAAAAGTGTGAAATAATGCAACCTGCTTTTCCCCCAGTAAAATTGTAGGCAAAGCGTTTGACATTTTGTTCTAAAATTTTCACCTTATTTTGTTGATGAGGTTGAATGGAGACATTATGATCCAAACCACTTAATCTACTAAAGATCTACTGCGCTTTGAAGTTTCACAATTCAATCTTGTGCCCTTCAAAATGGCCAGTATCGCCTCTTTAAATCTATTCCGCCTTATTTTTCACTCCACTTCTGTAACACATCGGAGTAGATAGAGTTAAACCGATAACCATGCTAAGCCAAAATGTTGTGATTATGCTTAAAGGAATGAATGTCATCCATCTGACGGTGTAAGTGTCCGCGACAAACTGCGAACCTGTCCAACACCCGCCTCACTATCTTTCTTGCGAAAATGAGCATTTCAGTACTGTATACGCCCTTGTGGGTTGGTGGAAGATTGGCAGTCCTCTTTCCTGTTTAATTTTGACATTTGATCTGGGGAGGTGTACAACCTCAATAAACATTCTTCTTCCATATCTTTGGCAATTACGGTGTGCGCAGACAGCACTCTCTTATGCGGTCATACGTGCTGGTGCACGAAGAAGTCTCGATTAATAATGACTCTGTCGGGGACTTCCACAGGAATGAAGATCGCGCGCATAAATAGCAGAAGTCAGCATCCACTAACGTGTCCACTAATTGGCAGACACACGATTCCAACGATTCCAACTCGTTTACCATTGGATAGGAAGGCTGAATGTTATTAATGATGCATCGGCACGAAATGGTTGTCAAAAGGTTTGACAGAAATGCTCTTAAAATACCTGCAACTCCATAACAATAGCTTCTGTCCGATCATCTGCATGTTTCTGTTGATGGCTAATCATCGAATACGTTTGGAAGTGGGCCCTGACCCAGCCTTTTTCGGTTTCTTTACATCCAGTAGAACTCAACGTCAGCGGTGTTGTTGTCATTCAAAGACTGTGATATATCAATTAGTAGAAATGCGCTAAAGTAAAGTTCTTGAGGTCTACTTGCCAAGCATACTACCACGTAGGCGATGAAAACGGATAAACACAACATGCATAAAGTGTCGCTTTTCCAAAGCCTAGCCGATCCGGACTAAGAAGAGATTTCATTGCCACCGAATTATGTTTTGTTTAAGCGGCGTCCAGAAGTAAACAAGGACCAGCGATGAGAATAGCGTGACCTCCTCAGGAAAAGTCAGTTGTCAGCACAATCGCCTTAGGCCAAAGGAATCGGGTGGCAAATGCTTCAACCGTCTCATTTTTTGAAGTTCACCAACCCAGGTATCCGCACTCCTCTTCTGCCCGTGAGCAAACAATTCCTCCATGATGGCACAAACAACAACAACCGAATGCCAAAGATTGTTCAATCTAAGTCTGGGAATAAACACATTTCCCCAACCTCATGTCGACTCTTCCCGTTAAAATCCATTTGATGCCTTGACATCCACTGAGAGACCTGAGACCTTGTAAATTGCTGCCTTCACAGACATTATATGCGTCAATAGGTCCACCTTATTAGGTCATCATTTGGGCACTACTGATCCTGCTCATCCAGGTCTAATGGAAACATTCACAAGCACTGCAAGAGTAGCCATCAACCTGCTGCCTTTCAACAACTTGAACAGATCATCCAATCACCAACCACCTCTGCGAAGTCAGTTAGTTGACAATCCTGTTTTGAACGCTGTCAACTTTCCCTCTCTGAGTATCAAAATAGTTGATTACTCCGAGACATATTCGTGAAATTAAATGGTAAACCACATGGTGACCTTGATTTCGTATATTTTATTGGAGCAAGCTTCCTTTTTGAGAGGCATTCTGCTTTTGTAATCCCCTCACCAAGCGCCTGGAGGCTTGCCGGCCACTTTCGCCTCCATTTGCTTCGTGGAGTAGCAAACGTCCTACAGATGGCAGCAGAGGGATCTTAAGTGCATTGGTACTGGCACAATCGCAGATATATTCAGACAATTTCCATCATCCTTCTCATCATGGTCGTGGACTGCTCAACCCGACATCACACGCATCGGCCATCCTCAGCAAGGCAATTAACGCCGATAGAGGGAATTCATGCGTCAGTCAGAATCATGTCTTGCTCACAGGATGCTAATGTCTTGAATCTGTATCATGCTCAATGTTTTCCATCAGCTCATGTATATTGTGAAATCGCAACAGTGATTGGCACCACATGGCGACTAGGCAGCAAATGACAACGTTTCTTGGAGTAGGCGTACTTTACCCCCATTAATGTCTTGCCCATGCAACTCCGTTTGATCTGCTAAGATGAGGCTCACGTTGAAACACATGATGCCATGCATTTTGAGTGTTGAGACACAATTTATGTGAAATCACCTTGTTTTCAATGCAGGCGTTTGGAAACAATTGATTGAGCCTACAGATTGGAAGGCTGTGAGCTTCGTGTGACTCACTCACGACTTCTCATTAGAAGGTCCATGTAGGCAAATTAGTGTCAATCTTAGGTAGTTTCATGATTACGATCCAATTCGGATCCAACCTCACCTGCCAGTCGGAGAAGTGCCATGGCAAGGCTGTCGGTTTCGGTTCAAGCACTTCCAGTGTTTATGCCATTATTTCACCGGATTATATCTGTTATTAGGCAGGACCGTCGCACTAGTGCCTCCAAAACTGATTTACATGTTTAATGTCATAGGAGAATAAGGTTGAAGTCATTTTTAGGTGCTAAGGCTCAACTTGTAGGGCATTCGCATCTTTGCCCTATACTTACACTGGATGATAAAATCTTACCAGGACAACCCAGAATTCTGACTCAGTGTTTGCCTAGTTGGGAGGGATTGTAGATGCTAGGCACAAAATGTTTGTCAGCCATTTGGCAATGCAATGCCTCATTCCCAGTTTTATTCTCTAAATGCTAATTGAAGAGCCATGTTTTTATTTTGTTACAAATATTTACCGTAAAAAATGATATACTATCTCAAAACCAACTGATTCGCTTAGATGAAGTAAGTTTGTAAGATGTAGCCCACCTTGAAACACCCGATGAGGCGGATTTTCGCCAACGCTCAATGATCGCGCATATGGCGCCACTTTGATGGGGGCGCTGAACCTTACTGCAAACTTCTGTTCTGTCAAATTCTGGAACATTTAAAAGGCAGTGCTTTTGTTAAAATTAAATCAAACAATTATAGATGCACAAGAATGTTACCAAGTTGGAAATCAGCAATCCTTAAGCTGGAGCCTCATGTGGATGTGCGATTTGATTTGGCCTTGTTTTCTAAATATCCTTAAGTCTCAATTACTTCGGTTGTTGTTCTGATGGTCCCCACGCACCCATGTTCATTTATTTCTGTTACCACACCAGAACCACCTTGTAAATGTGATCAATGAAATATATATGTATATGTATAGTTCAGTCTATAGCATTTATTGCTGATTTGGACCTCTTCAAAATAATGGTGACAACAATGTAAAAATCGGGCTCATCGCCATGCTACTTCTACTAGATGAGTGGTAGGCGCTTACTTAATTTAGGCAAGAAAAGCACCAACTGGTACGAGGAGGCAGTCCATTCAGACAAAACCCACCCACAAAGATATCTTTACAGCTGAGACGTGAATACTCTTACTTGCAATACTTTACTAAGGACAGTTATCCAGCTGCCTCTAACTTCAATGCGTATTTTATCAAACAGAGGCTAAACTTTAACTTTATCAGTTTATTGCGAGGACAAAAGGGCTGTTCCATACATAGTCATAAATGGTAACATAGAGTCATAATGCATGCTTGATTACATCAGGAAGAAATGCAAGCGATGAGAATAGTTGTGAATATTATATACTTGGACATCTAATCATTGTAGCCACTGGTGGTAGTTGTGGTGGCTGAAGTCTCTTCGTCACTCAAGCCTACTCTGCTGGCAGCTTCACCAGCAAGAAAACGAGCTTGGAGAGTTTGAAGATGGACTAGGCTGAAAATGCCAAAGTGGAGGAGGACAAGAATGACAATATTGAAGGCAAGTACGCAGACGAGGCCGAGGAGACGAGTTACTCCTCCCGACTCGCCGCACGTCACTTCCATCGCTACAGTGTATGCCACATGGGCTTTGTGGCAGGGCAGCAGGTCCTGTGTCAGCTGTGCGAAGAGACTATCACCATCAGCCTCTACAAATTCTGTCAGGCCCACCGCTAGGGCATCGTACTGCTTTTCCACCTCTGCCATCAATGCAGATTCGTTTCTTCCAAACTGGTGTGTGGAATTAAGAATAATGGAATTACTACTTCTAAAACTTCGGTTACTATGGAATTTTTCACCTTTTGTTTACTTCATTTAAACCTCCGTTTCAACAAGCAATGGATTTTTCCAGCATTTTATTAAGTGACAGTAAAGTTGTCAGCATCAAATTCTTGAGAGATTTATAAGAACACTTACCTCTATCGAGTCTAAGAGTGCCGTTGTAGCTGCGTCAAACGAGGCTATCAATCCTTTTTTACATTCATCGATACTTCGAATGGATTCTCGGGTCTTATTTGCGAGTATTTTGACCTCATTTATTATTTTGACCGCTTCACCCAGCGAATCTATTGCCACCTGAAAGTCGTCCTTATTCGAGGTCTGATTGCTCTCGACGAGGACTTTTAGCATATCCATCAAATGAATGACTTCTGTGGTGTTTATCGATGCTGGATCAAGTAAATCGAGGAATAGCTACAATGGAAAACACTAGAACATGAATTACTTTTGTTTTGATGGGCAACTTGTAGAAGAACTAAAGTAACAATGCCTGTGGCATGGAAGTGCCAACTATCGAATCTATACACTACAGAATATTGGCACATGTTTGTAAAAGCCACTTCCATTGAACCCATCAAAATTGTTTTGTTAAACAATCCCAAAATTTGTGTAGGATAAATGTATATTACGGTCAAACTTAAGTTCTCCGCCGCATTCACTAGCTCCGTCTTCGCCTGGACTATCGGAGTCACGTCGGGCAGAGTCCCGGAAATATCCATTTTTCCCAATTCTTGCAAAACAATCCTGAAACAAATGACAAAATCATTCTGACTGAAGAGGAATAATAATTGTACAATTGACTGCATTTACATCCCATTAAAATGTGACTAGCGTTTCTCTTCATCTCAGTCACTTACTCCCTCCCCTTCGCGATTCCTTGAGCCACTGTTGGGCTACTGACGATCCGCGACGTGTTCACCATGTTTGAGTAGCCAAGAGCGGACAGTAGTCCCACTCTACGATGACTCGTCTTGGTGTTGCAGGTCTTTGTCAGTGCAAAAAGCGGATTCTTCGGTGGAGTCGTGATAACAAATTCGGCCGCATCACTACTAACGCCGCGAATAAGCGAGTCCCAGTGATGCGCCACGTAACCATTCAAAACGAAATCCGTCTTGTTTGTAGCAGTTTCTCGCATTAAATACATGCATCCCTCACCTAAGTGAGAAAATATTAGCGTCACTCTATAATATCACTTTGGTTCTCTGCATACTTCAGTGTCTCAGGGAAGAACAAATTACGGGAGCTGTAAAGCATGTAACATAAGAAACTTTTATTCATGCAATCCCTGCTGTACCTTAACTCTTGGGACGATTTCAGAGCCTAGTTGTTTAGTGAACTCCAAATCCAAAGCTCGTGAATGGACCTTTCAAAAAAGTTTGACGGCAAAACGTGTAGAGTACGTTAATAGTCTTATCAAGCTGTTCAAGACATGAGTAAGGTTGGCGGTGGTTAGTAGCCGAACCTCAATTACACTTGACATTTTATAAGCCTTTTCCTCAACTTTTTGGGATCACTGCAACCACCAACTTGGTGTCGCTTATAAAATTCTATTCTGTAGATGATTGTTGTACTTCCTTAGAGGCAAAGACGGACTTACCGGAAGCAACGGTCAGTGCAAAGAGAGAAACAGTAATGACAGCTCCGAAGACGAATAATATCGGGAGAAGTAGCGTTGACCAGCAGCAAATGGAGCATCTGCCACACACGATCTTCTCAGTTCTGTCCTCTAAATGTAATAGTTCGGTTTATCTTATTCAGATTTGTGGATTTTAAGCTCATTTTAATTTAGCATTTTAACAATACTAAATAGATGCATAACTGCATACTTTAGTACCAAACAAGGCATTCAGAAGTAAGAAGTGGCGAACCCTTGCTTGATTTTCCAGGATCGGCTGAAAAGTGATTTCGAGTTACGTGATAAATTATGCAAATGTTGACGATTGCTGCGGTGAGTATGATGAATGTGAGACATCCACCAACACAGTACAGTGTAATTTTAATAGGCCCGCTTGCATCTTCGAGTTGCTTTTCAAACGAATTGGCTGCTAGTTGCAGTCGATGGACGATGTCGTTGGCCTGTCCACCAACATTCGTCCAGAAGGTGTCAAGAGAAACGAAGACCTGATCAAAGTTGATTTCCTTTTCCAGTGTGAGAAGAATGTCACTTGTTGAACTGTGCATAGCGTCAATGATTGAGTTGACTTGATTTAGGAGAGTATGGAGTTGTGCGATAGTGTTGTTCAAAACCCGCATGACTTGCTCTACCACCGTTACGTTGAGTGACTCAAGGTCAACAGGACCAACTGGCCTTGCAGTTGCGTTCTAATAATTTAAATAAAGCAAAATTATTTTAAGTGGTGGGGTATAGCTTTAATTACTGGTTGGATTCAGGTATAATACCTTGATATTTTGTTTGTGTAACACATTTGGTGAAGGATCAGAGCCTTCAAGTCCCTTCAAAAGGTCTCAAAGGACAACTGTGCTGATTTTCTACCAGTTTGTGATAAGCCTTAGTGTGACGGCTCCTAACTTGAGGACCGAAAATGGCGTCTTCCTTCTGCAATTTCCTCAGTGCTCTGGTCCATAAGAGGGTTATTAACAACTAAACGAACAATATTGCCTTCTGTGAGCCATCAGGCACCTGTGTGGAGATACTATTAATGTAAACATGAGATACTTC
This sequence comes from Taenia solium, assembly GCA_001870725.1. Lineage (NCBI taxonomy): Eukaryota > Metazoa > Platyhelminthes > Cestoda > Cyclophyllidea > Taeniidae > Taenia > Taenia solium. The sequence continues at coordinate 55,306 of MIEF01009187.1, read as the reverse complement.
ATCCAACTCTCAACTAGCTGGACAGCATTTAAGTAAAAGTATATTGGCAAGGAGGAGTCCATGTTAAGCTCTATCCTCACGGATCCTCTTTACGCTTCAGACTTCATTACCAGGTGCTCTTTTTGGGCCAGCATTGACATGGCTAACGATGAACACTTGCGATGGCCAGGGCGTTTCCCTCCACGCATTACTGTTTCCAATGACGTCGTGGTTACATGCCTTCCTTATTGCTGAAGTCGATTACGTCGTGATGGCTGACATGGGAAGTTGACAAAGGTGAGCGCTTAAGACAATGCTTAGAAGAAGGAAAGGGCCAATTATTTAAATCTTGGTTTTGGTAACGGATCACTTAAGCGCTCCACCAATGTACATTCGCCAGGCCGCCTGATCCCTCAAGCCTTGTCAGTGGCCCCAATACCCAATGTAGGTCGACAATTTGTATTCTGCGAAAGCAAAATGAGATCTAGTGGGCGCCACTAAAGAAACTGAAAGAGAATCATGTCACACTTGTCATTCAATGATTGCATCCATACATTTTTTTGTTTTTATCTCTGTAATTGGTGCTAAAATATCATCTAAAGTTCCACAATCTGTCTTACAATGGAATTCTGTTTAATTACTTGGCTTTTCAATGTTCAGACCACCTCACAACCTTCCGTCAATGCACCAATGACACCTAGTATGGTGCTCGCCAAATATTGTGGACTGAGAAATAGTTTCTTGCATTAAAGCTACTACTAGCAGGTTTGATTTTCCTTGATCCAAAACCTCATAAACCACAATATCTTTAAAATCACGCCAAATTAAGACTCACCTTTAACTCGGAACAAGGCGGTGTGGCCTCACAATGCGAATAATTGCCAAGTGCCCTGTCAATTAGTTTCATCGATGCATTCAGCATAGTAGAAAGGTTTCTCGCGCTAGATTGGATACTCCCCATGTTTTGGATGACATCTTGAGCATGAAGATCGAAAACCTCATACACAGAGAAGGCGTTGTTGCTTGCATTGAGCACCTCTTTGACTTTGAGACTCAGTAACAAGCCATCAATGCTTTTGTCCAATTCATTGGCTAGCCTCTCCTAAAACGTATCAAGCAGATGTTTGAACTATTTCTAACATTCGACCCAAATAATAGCTATTTGAAGTCTTAACATCCAAGGATGTCTGGCCGACCCTAATTTAGATGACTTTTTATAAGCCGAATCGAGAATTACGCAGGTTTTTTTTTAATTTTGGAGGTTTGAAAAGAGAGAATGTGTAAACGGGAATTGTTTTGTTCTTGGGGCAAAGCAAGGTTGTTCACCTTAGTGTGATTGATGAAAGTTTTAACTGCGGTGTCGGTGTGCACTCGACCTGACTCGATGCCCTCTTGAAAAAAGTCGGTAGTATGCATGAGGACAGCCTGCAGCCCATCGGGCAGCGAAGTGGGAACGTGAGTTAGTTTTGGTGAGGCCAGTGGTCGGGCCTTTAGATAGGAGACGACCGATTCCATGCTGCAGAGGTAGATCACTAAGATAAACACAGACGCTGCCACGAAAAGTAGCTCGATCACCATCATAGTGATGAAGGTGATACGAAATACCAGGCGCTTCCTTCTTGATTTAGCAGGCGCAGCTGTAGTCTTCTAAAAGTGGGTGCAAAACATGCCATTATTACCACTACTACTGATTTTTGGTTAGTACGAAACTATGTACCCATGAAATTTGTCACTTTTGGAGTAATCGTTTAACTTAAAATCTGAATCCTATGGGACTTCATAGACATTCTTTAGGTGATCAAATAGGTAACTTTGTACTGATTTGGGTCAAACTCGAAACACGGTAGCGCCAGCTGACGTGGCTTGAACTCACGGTTTTGGATTTGCAACAGCAACAGCTAAAAATCGGGATCCACATGAGGAGTACCACAGAAAATAAAAGGAGCGCCACTGTGATCCAAAAGATGACCGATTCGCGATTTGGATGCGCGTGGGCATTGTCCACCCCTGCTTGGCCTCCGCCCAGTGCCTCTGGCATGGAATTGAGAATGGGCAGAGGCAAAGGCTTTAGGAGAAGCATGCTGGTGAAGAAGTCATATTTTATTCTTGTAGTAAATTCAAACTGTGGAGAGTCTTGCAAAACACTGGGAATCTTATCAAAGAGAACATTGAGGAGGCCTCCGTTTTCCACCTGAATAACCCACGTCATCATTGCTGTCACAATGGCTATTGCTGCAAATTCAAGAGCCATTATAATATTCCTTCCCTCTAAAAAAGAGGAAGACTGTGAATTAGGTAATAGTCTTTAAATTGTTGGCTTAAAGAGGAATTTATTTTACTAGACCTCGTTCAAACGGTGAGAGATTGTTATACGTAACCTATTTATACCAGTGTTATGGAGATGACCTAAACAAGAGCACACGTATCTCATCAACCTGCCGATTCTAATTGGTTGATGCATCAATAAAGTTGTTTGCTTACGGATGGAAGTATTTGATGGTAGAGTCCCAAATTCGCACGCAAAAGTAAAAAATTGAGTCCGAGTGCCAGCAGTGCACAGAAGTTCGTGGGACACGAGGCGTGTATTGAAGTATGAAATTTAGTTCAGGGGATTAAATAGGAAATGGAATGGTGGGCCGTACGTGGCGATATGATTTGTGAGTTGGTGAATAGGTCTCGTTAGCATGGTAACGAGTACAATAAATATAACTGTCTCCAATTGGCTAAGGTCCAGTTGTCTGACGTCCAATGGTTTTACAGATAAATCAAAATTTTCCAAGCATAATTAACTGACTGTCACGTCAATTAGCTGCCCAAACAACTTCATGACTAAATGCCGAGCCTACGATGGCAGGGTTGAGAAAGTCCAAATAAGAAGTCTCATACATTAGCAAATGACAATACACCTCTTTCAACATTAATTGGTTTTTCATCTCCTTCACACAAATTATATACAATAAGTCAATTTCGAATTGTCTTCCAATTGACAGGATTGTATTGTAGCGCTGCGAAACTTCTCCAAAGGCAAAAGAAGCATAGCACTTTGCATCGTCCAGAGGCCAACTCGCCCTGCAAAGATAGAATGGCGGAGCACCTAAGTGACCCCTTTATCATAACCGAAAGTTAAGTAAACAATCAAGGGATTACGATGCCGACCTACAAACCTTAGCTGCTCACCTTTCGTTAGGCGGATGATCGCGTTATTGTTTAACCCTAAACAACCATTTGCGTACTTTATTAAAGGTATGATAAGCTCCATTTATAACTTAGAATTTTTTACTTGTTGAAGCCCAAATAACAGCTAAGACAGCCAAATCAGGCGGGGTAAGTTAAATTTGTAAGTGAAAGGAAAAATCATGGAAGACTCCATAAGAGAAGATTGGAGCCTTTGGCTTTAGGGCAGGAGGGGAAGAGGAAAAAGTTACAGCCTTATTCACGCCCCCTCGACGATAATTTTTCTAAAAGCTAATTGTTTAACCACATGCGGAGTAGACTGAATAGTTGGATAACAGAACTGAGGTAGTGATGAAAGCGCTTAGGGCGAAATTTGTCCTACTAGAGATAAAACTAGCAGCTAGCCTGTGCCCCATTAAGAACGAAAAGCAGATTGCAATGTTGGTTTGGTCAACGAGCGACTTCGATATTTTAGGAAGCCTCTCCTAGTTACTCATGATTTTTTCTTTGAAGATTGCATAACTCCACTCAATGATGACCTCATTTTGTGTGAAAATGGTAAAAATGAAGGGTAAGGAAGTTAAATTCGTTTTACATTACATTTTGCTTCCAAATCTTAAAAGAATGTGTTTTGGTGAGTAGTGCTTGTTTTAATGAAAAATATACCATCTGTTCCCTCATTTTCCCGTTATGAAGGAATGGGTAAGGCATTTAAAGTGAAATCGTGACTTGAACCAGTCTTATGGCCGTTAATTTTAACTCCCTTCCTACGTAAGTGAAATAATACCCATACTTTTTATTTGAGGAAGAAAATTTTTCTCTTGTGAGTCTTGTATCCGTCTTTATTTTAAAAGTATAGATGGTTGCCAATGGTGACTAGCATTGTGACTTGATGGCGTCTGAGACAAAGCGTAAAAGAGGTTGGTCTGAAAAGAGCAAACAATGGAATTGTTAGACTGAAGGTCAGTCGAATGCAATGTCACACAATGACAATAGCCCCATTTTTTATCAACTTGTGGTCAAAGTAGACACTAGAGTAACTGCGTTTATTGGAGGTTTAATCACTCTGCCTACAGGTCACAGACTGTTGACTACACAGGAGTTTAATTGGCAGGTCTTCAGCCTAATTACAATCTCCATACCTGCATAACCTCTCAGTGGATTCGAGGCAACAGTACAAAACTTCTCAGTTCAGCACCCTCAAATTCCAATCACCTGGCTACTGGTTAATCCAGTTATAACATGGCAAATGAGATTAAAAGTTTTGTGTCAAGAAATTGGCAGCATTGTCCTTCATGCAGTCCTATGAGAACTCAACTCCTTCGCTGTCGGTTATGTGGAAATCAAATTTAGCATTGCTGCCAATCAACACAATCGCTATGCTGGGTCAGATTACCTGCGCAATCCAAAATCGGCTACCAGGCTGGAGGTAATGGTTCCAGTGTTTGACTGGTTGACCTGATTTCTATCTTTGTCTGCCTTCCCAGTATGCAAATTCAAGAGCGAAGCTATAAAAAAATACAAACACAAGTGGATAACATTCAGAGTACTTACAAAAATTTTCCTCTTGATGAGGATGGCATAAACTGGATGATGCTGGAGCTATTGGAACTCCTACGCTGAAGTGCTTTCCCAGGTATAGGTCAACGTTGTCTTTAGTACTCCTTTGCAAGAAATGTTCATGTTTAATCTTTCTTATAGATGCTAATGAAATTGCTTCGACTTGTCTCGTCTCTTGCATCCTGCATGCTTTAATTTTATTTGACGCAGGTTATAAAAAGTTGGATCTAAACTGAAGGAGTCAAAAAATGGAAGCGTATGAAAGTGGGTCTTCCTCAGTGGACGTAAAAATTTTGCTTTCGATTAGAACGACCTGGCCATCCATTTGCAACCTGACTTTGAATTTACGAGTCGGCTTTAGAATTGCTCATTTTGGTGCAGTCTGATGATGACGATTTTGATCCCTATTGCTTGAGACTACTCCAATCATCCATCGTTTCTAAGGTTTGTTTCAACTAGGTCGCAGATGCCGCCGACAGAGGCAACTCTGAGTGTAGGTTTAATCCATTTTTCATGGCGTTAGCTACGATAATCCGCTCCCCCAGCTGTCAATTCCACAGTGAATGTAAAAACCCTGGGAAAAATAATAGTTTTAAGATACTGAGTAAATAACGTAAGAATGAAATTGCAATTACGCACACTCTCTTGAGAAGAAAGGTAAAGAGACCGGTGTCTACCGAAACGTATATTTAGGGTTTCCGCACAGCATTAAAAACTTCGTTTTCGATGTAAACCAATGCCTGCTAGAGGTGTTCCACAAGGTGCTCCTTCTGAACAACTGGTTAATTAACCTTGTACTTTTCTTTTAAGACCTCCGCAGCGCTGCCACAAATGCAGGATGGCATGTGTCACGCCTAGCCCTAATAAATTTGTTGCAGTAAAACGTGACAACGGTGGTTTTACCGCAATGACAATTTTACATTACACCTTGGTGTCTGCATAGGAAATACACGTAACGGTTTGCCTGTTACTGTATATTTTGAAGGTACTGAGAAAATTTTCATGTTTAAACCATGTAAGTCATCCAACCATTGTCCAATAACCCAGAATCCAGTTTCAGTGCTTTAGTTCCACTTTGCTATGGGACCTTCTTGTTTTAAAACTGAAGCTGATTAAACTCCAAAACAAGAAATGAAGCAGTCAGATCTAGCGTAAATGTTTTTTTAGCTCCTGGCGACTTCCCAGAGGACTAGAAAAAGAGATACTATGTATTGCTGATGTGTGGAATGGCTTGAAGGCTATTGGCATGGCCCAAAGGCCAGGCTGCAGGGCGAAATTGCCGTAGAGGAGTCCCTGAATCGTCCAACTTTAAAACTGAGAGGGAAATACTTCATTAACGTCTTACATTGAACCTGCAAGTAACTGAAAAGTAGGCGCCCAAAGAACCAGTGACAACTTATGCATTCGTTATTTTAAGTTGAGAGAGCGTACATTGATGGGGTGTTTAAAGGAATTTACTTTAATTTTGGGCCACTTAGGATATGTGTTTGGGTTTAATACCATTGTTTCAGCCTCTTATGGAAGATGCCAACTATGTACTCAGGCGTGAGCTGTTCAATTTCTACAATATTTTTCCTGATGGAACTTTGAAGTGAGAGTGATAGAGAAATGCTAGATGCCTCTGTACCTGAGCAATTGCCCATCATGTTATTTGTTGTTTTTTAAAATAAGTAACCTTACTGGATTGTATAATGGCTGCCAATTTCGTCCATGACTCGATAGCACAGATGAAGGAAATGTTTTAGGCTTTTGTTGTGGGATGGTTTTAGAGACTATCTCCCGTCCGAATAAATGAAAGGTGTGTCTCAAAACATTGGAACACAAACAGCTCCATCATTCATTTGTATCCTCGATACAGTTTATTTATAAAGAGATAAATTTAGACATTATACGAGGGTTCTCCTTTTCCATTGTTGCATGTGTACATATCGAATTGTGTTTTGCATTTCAGTGAAAAGTTTACTAAGCAACCCTTGTACCACACCTTTCACCAAGGCACTTTTCTAAGAGTTAAAAAAGTTACTGAATTAACTCTGCAGTATAGATAAAAAGATTATGTAAAGGGCCCATTTTTTTAAATAGAGGCTCAATGAAATGCATTTGAGGATTCGCCATTTAGAATGTCAGTTCCCACTCAAATTATTCTTATTCACTTATCTGTATAAATAAGTGCGATGAATTCATTTTGCACTCTTTCTTGAACTTATACTGGTTTCTCTATCTACTTGGGTTTCATTCCAAATTGGTAGAAAAAGATTTATCTCCCATCGTCTGCAGTAGGAATGGCGACTACCAACCTTTTCACATTTTACACATGATATTCTACTAATAACTTGCTAGTAGTAAATATAGGCATTTGGGGGTGTAGTTGTCGACCACCAAGAGGTTTTGGATAATTCTCTTCGCAATTTCAAATGGTCTACCATTAAGACAATAACTCAAATTGTTCGATGCTTAAAGTTCTTCCCAAAGATGCTGATAAATTTATCATCAATAGCCAAAATTATGCAAAAAAAGGAAGAGATAGATGTTAGTGTCCTCCCTAGTGCTAGCTGTGGGGAAGCATTTTTATTTTTAGCCGCCATGGGTCTTACAACAAGACGTGTAAAATGTTAAATTGATGGCATAAATGCATCAAAGGGATATTTTCAAGTGAGCTATTATTGTGTCAGCATTAAAAGATCTAAAGACTGATAAAATTCTTGCCTCTCAAGCGTAACTGAATGAAAAAAGCATCTTTATGAAACAAGTTTTCAGTACGGTTTCAGTATTATCGACACACTAGTAAACTTTATTTATTCATATAAAAGGAACACATTTTCCTGTTTTTAAGCCAGAAAATACTGTTTTATAGATGTTGCCAAGCCATATGGTTTTATTCATTTTTACCTTGAAGTTGGACTAGGATAAAGAATGCCATTTACGCAGTGACACACTGAGTAAGCCGTTGATAGTCGCATCGAGGTATGTACGGCATGGCGTGGGTGTCTGTGATGGCCAGTTCTTTTTAGGCCTCTCTTTACACACCCATTAACAATGGACTGGTCGAATGTGTATACGACCATTCGGATCTCCTGAGCGCCAAATAGAGAGGTCGCATTTTTTCCTCCCACAATCTCCACCACTGTTCGCTTTCTTATTGTTATTACTGCTAATTACCGATTGGGACATAATGAATTAAAACTTGTGATTTTTTTAAATCCAGCCATCCATTTTGACAACTTGAAGGCCTTCATCCTTTGAAGTCGACTGAACCCATTTCAGTTCTTCACTCTGAGTCAACATTTTGATAATGCAATTGAAGTAGATATTGTGCCTCTTCTTTTAGCACCTGTCTGTCCAAACATGAAAAATAACTTTCACAGTTTTTCCGGCACATTTGTTGCACCTTACCTATGGGTAAAAAACTTGTTTGTTCTCTCAGAAGGAAAAGCAAATTTATGGCAAAGCTAATGGGAGGAACTTGTTAGCGTGGCCACAACCCACCGAAGGCCTAGAAATGGAATTTTGCCGGCTCAATAATCAAAACATGATTGCTTTCATGATGGGTGAGATAATTTTGAAGGGAAATACGCCAAAGAATTGGCTGTGAGGATGATTGAATAAAATATTGTTAATTATGCGGTTCGGACATAATTTGAAGGTTCAGATGCCTGCTCAAATGCCACTAAAACTTATTTGAGGACTTCATTCATCAGAAACTAAAGTAACAGTCATACACTGTCAAGTGGTTGCTCACCCTTTATCAAAATTGAGAGGTAAACAAACCATTGTTCTTCTTCATGCTTGAGCTTCGTCCTCAGCACTCCCCTTCGTCAATTCTTCTCATCAGTCACCTCAGGTCTAACCGTGCTAAGCATCGAGTTTCCATGCAAATGAGAAGATGCTCAATCAAAACCTCACTGATCTTTCTTGGCAATCTCATGGGGTCTTGAGCTTCGACATGTACAGGAAATGTGTTAGGAGATGGGAGAATGAGATGGACAACACACGTGTCTATCATTTAACAAGGGGGAAATTTTAATACAGTTCCATGGGAACAAGATATCAGACTCTCTTTTAAGGGCCTTCTCATTTCTTTCGTCATGCTAAGGTTTATCCCTTAAAAGTTAAATTCAGGAAATTTGTTCCATAAGATAGGTTTCGTTTTCCGTTACTAAAAGTATGTCGCCCCGAGACTGCTGAAGATGAGAGGTAACTTGACACTGGGACATAACGTGTATTGTCGAAGTGCAGTAGGTCTTGGAGCTGCTGACAGACCCTAGAAGTCACGCTCTGCGGTGGCGAAACAACAGTGGAGCCCCCATGTGACCCACTACCATGATCGAAAGATAAACAAGCATTAAAGAACAATTCGCTTTGTGTTGTATGCAATGAAACTGTTCTAACTTTAATGACATTCCCTTATTAACATACTCGCCTTATGTACAAAAGCGTATTGCACACTATTTTTCCTTTGGACAATAGAATTTCTGGCCTACAAAGCATTTACGTTTGCCTCCACCAATCTCAGGCTCTCTCTCACTTTTAAGTAGGCATTAGGTGATGGACTAATTTATTTCTGATGGGTTATATCTTCACATAGTTTAGTATGTGCCACTGTATTTACTGCTACCACTTTTATGCATGTTTACAATCTTGTATTATTGTTCCTATTCGCACCATCTAAACCCGCATCCCTATCCGTTCCGAAGTTTACGCCCGGGGCCCTGTATAATGGTCAGGGAGAGGTGGACAACACCGACACGCAGCCTAGCGTTTCAAGAGCAATAGCGCTGTCTTGCATCGGCCGTACCGCATTAGTAGCAGCACCTGTATACAAAGCCTAAGTCACAATTTTTTGTTTAATTGTATTTAAAAAGCATCTTAAGGCAAATCATTCTCTCTAGCAGTGCAAATAAAGTGAAATATTTTTATATCAGGTGTATCGTATGCCCTTCAAGCAAATCCTATGGGAGTAACTAAACGTGTGATAGTGAACCACATGCTTGTCTGGAAAATCCTTTTTTGGTGGCGACCGGGTGGACTGCAGCAATCGCGCAGCTGAGCCGATGTCATAGATTCTCAAGAAGGCGACGGACCTTGATCATTCGTAAAATCCCATATTTTCACAATACATGAAGTCTTCCTCCAAGTATTTTCTTCGATTCATGAATGAGAAGCTGGAGGCGGGATGGTAAAATAGCGATTGCAACAAGCTTTGTGGGAAGTCCCAATTATGATTGCCAGTTGGAGATTTATTTTGATCAAATAGTTGCTTATTTTTAAGTATCAACCCCTTAATACCGCAGGACTGCTATACTGACAGAGAGCCTGTCATTCTTAACACCACCTGTCAAGAATGCAAACTTAGGTACCACTTACTGCTCCACTTTGACAGAGTGTCTCATACGCCCGAGAGGAAGTCGTGGCATTTGGTGTTTGTCAGTTATAAACAGTGACACTACTTTATGTTATGGAAAGGGCCCTTAAATTTTGAGTACCAGAACAATGCACGGATTATTCAATTGAGACTCCATCAGATCGATGCCATGGAAGCATAATCAAACAGAGTCTTTATTTAGCTCTCCTCAAAAAGATTGTGCTATCCTTTGACCTATCAAAAAGAACTACAAGTGTTTTACAAAGTCATGGCAACAATACTGTTCGTGACGGAGTAAGAGCAAGAGCCAATTGGTTTTATTACTTGATTTGCAACCATCCATTAACTTTTGACAAGCTATCAATGCATGGACAGTAAGAAGATTGGCCACAACATCATAATGCCAAATACTGTAATTAGAAACCAATTTCTGTATGCCCCCAGCCGATGGTGTTTCACGAAGCCATCGTATAACACACACTGTTTAGTACTGTTACTATGGCAGCTTTCGTGGTCTTCATAGTGCTTAACTTCAGCATTGCCGATTCAAGCATCACCTACTACACGAATGGGCAATGCTGACTGCACTCTCGTTGCCTGAATGGGCTTGAAGTCAAGCTAGGGTGCACTTCCACCTTCCATCGTGAAGCCGTCAATTCAAGACATGTGTTCGCTAAATCCATCCTAATAAATTTCATGACATGAGCAAAGCAAATTACCGCAGGGCTATGACCTTTTCAGACTTACCCAATGCAACCTACCGCCGAGGCTGCACTGTAAATTAACATAATTTTTAGCAACACAACGTGGAGGAGGCTGAAATATATCAGTAATATTAGTAAAATGTTGTTCATTTTGGGTGATAACAACTTAAGGTTTTGTAGGGCAAAGATCAACTAAAAGGAATATCACTGCACTCGGATTGCATCTTGACCTGCCGTTAGGCTAGTAACAGAATTCAAATTTATTATGATATTAGCTCAAATCTCGTTTTTATACAGTAAAGTAGCCGGGTAATGAAATTGTTATTTAATTGCGACGAAGTACTTGTTGAACGAATATTCTTTGGGTTGTGAATTCGAAAAGATATTTAAAAGATATTCTTAATTTTCATCCTCAATTAGCCTTGTGTCCACAAAATGAAAAAAAATCATTTTTTAAGGTCAGTTTAATGTTTACTTTGATAGGTCGCATTAGGAAAAATAAATAGACGCAAAAAGCGAAAATGGATGAACTATACCCTTTCGCGTAATTAATACCACATTGAGAACTATTCAAGAGTTTTGTGTTGTGCCTTAAAACTTCACATAAAACGAAAGAGAGGATTGCATTCGGGCAAAATATGTATCGGCGACATTGAGAAGGTCGTGAAGGGTGGTCTGGAGGCGGTCTGTTACCCAAACTGATATGTAAGAGAACGATTTAAGTGTTACGCCCTGTTCTTGTTCGTGATGGTGTTTATGAAACCATCTGGCAACGAATTCGTGGGTAGTTGTTTGACGTCTTCTCAATACTCCCTCAAAGGCCTTAGCCCTAGAAGCCCCGACCAAAATGGCAAACAAATCAAATATTAGGGCTACTGCTGTTGAAAAGATTTTCTTTTCTTTATGCTTAGTCCTCACGAAATATCTTAGACATTCCTAAGGCGGCCAGATCAAAGGATTCGTTGACACGCATTCATGGACGAGGTGCCACACGCCTCTCACTAATATCCTATACACCTCTGACTAACAGAGCAGAGGGTGAATATCAAGGGTATTTATTACCCTCTTTGTCCCCGAAACCAAGTATTTAAAAACAGCACCACCGGAGATAGGATTGATGAATACAATGTGGACGTTGAATCTAAAAAAGAAGCTGAATGCAATTGTGCTTTTTGGATTTTTCCATTCCCAACAACCGAATAGTTTAAAAATACCTAAAATATTTTGTAAATATCACTTTCTTTCCAAAACAACCGCAGACATTTTTCAAGCCTCCCTTGCCTTTGACGTTTATGGCTTCCTAGGGAGCGATTCCAAAGGTGTGATTATTTACAGCTTCCTAAGCAACTCCTCGTATTGCAGATCAAGAAAGAGCCATCAATTTAAATGTCGAGGCATATTAATGAGCGCTTGATTTGCGGTCTGTTAGAACGTTTGAGACTTCTATCAGACTTCGTATCACTTTCACTGCTTGAAATCTGTTGTCCTTGAGGTCTAAAACGTGCTTTATAATCGTCTTCTACAACAAATTAAAGATTTGTTTGGGATTTAAGGGAAGTTGTGCGCAAGATTTGGTTGGTCTTTCAAGGAGTCTAAAAGCTCATTCCAGCTGCACTGGTGATAATCTAATAATGCTGTCTGGAATGTGGTAAATGTCATTGGGACTCATTCTTGTACGATGGAAATTGCATGACCTTTCACCACTTTAAGTCACATTTAATTGAAATTGACAACCAAAGGTAGAGAGAAATAATGTAGAGCCCCATGACCTCCTAGAAGGTCGAAATGGGGCACAATACTTGGCTGGGTATGCATTGCTGACTTAGACAAAGGCTGGGGCTACTGGCATTACCCGAGAACCACGCCGCCCAGTGGAAGTACCATCACAGAGCCTTAGGTGTCTGCCTAACCGAAATCAAGAGCTAAACAGCCTCCTTTTTCTCTTAAAGATCTTTCTTAGCTCTTTTCTTAAACAACGTCCCTCTTAGTTGGTGCTGTAAGCAAAATACACCAGACAGTTGAGCTAGTCATAGAACATTTGACTGTAATGTCACTGATCCCTGTTGACAATTCCACTGGACTTGAGGTTTCGACCTATTGGGAACCGTTGAGAGCAAAGAGTACCACCCATCACTTGTCTATTGCGAGAGCATTCAGTTAAGTCTGGGTTTAAAGTCGTTTGGTGGAAATAAGGTTTTGCGTTTATATTCACCTCGTTACGTTGTTCTCATTTCAATGCTGCGCAGCCCTACACCTATCTTGATTCTATCCAATTAGAAGAGAGGTCGAGGAGGTACCACTCTTACACTTAATTGAAGTCTTTGAGTAGGTAGGGTAAACAGCTTCGTAACGAACTTTTTAGATGGCCTTCTTCTAGTCTTGATCATGCTTTGAAAGCATTTCAGCAGAATGTCAGATTGATCTAAGTGCCCAAGGTGGAAGCCATTGTTAGCACTTCTATTATAAACTTCATCGTCTTGTTTTCTGTTGTTACAAGTATAGACGCTCGAGACTTCCTTGAAGACGAAGAAAGACACATTTCTGACTTGGAATGTGCATCATTTCCATACAAAGGAGTTGAGAGCTACTATTGTGTCACGGAGGCCATGCTGCCCAGCGGAAGCGCAATCGTGGTGCCTTACGTTTTTTGAAACCAAAACGAAGTGTTTTCATGGGTTCAGTTCTCCATCCACTCATAAAGATCAGCGTTTTATCATAAGGGCTTAAATTTGCAAGTGATCCTGCCAAAAACCAACACTGATTTGCAGATGCACTTGGAGGTTCACAACACGCTTGGCAATCACGAAAACATCGTGTTAGTGCCTGGAAAATTCTCGAAACATTCCTGCTAATCCGCAACTGATATTTGTAGCATGCACTGACCCTCCCACGATGCAAATGTTTTATAGAAACTATTTAAAGTGGTACTTGGTAAAGTTGTGGGATGTTTTAAATTCCAGTAATATGAGAAATTGAAGTCAATCTGTCCTGACATTCCTTTCCCACAATAACAGTAACAAGAGCCAACACATTTTAATGAAATAATTATATATTATGAAAACACTAGAGGTGTCTGAAAGAAAAGTTGTTCTCAAACAAATCCTTATTTTGTTTGTCTCTTAACCTGCTCAGTATGCTCTGAGTCTACAACTCCTAATTTATCAAAAAATTTTGGATAAAGTGAACCAATCCAAACTAAGAGGCCCACTTTCAATCACATTAAGGTAACTCAAATTTTGAGATTATTCGAAGTTCAGTCTAGACGCAAAGTACTTTTGAATAGGCCTTGAAATGAGCTGCAGCACATTCATTCGTCAAGCTCTTGGCTTTGGCAATGCCCACTTAAGGCTCCGCCATTGTGCCTCCGCAAGATGGCCTGGAACCCAGTCCATTTTAGTGGCCCCTATGTCGACAAAACATGTCTTATCTACGCACTTTACATTTTATGGTCTTCAGAAAAGTTTTGTCAAACTGGGCTTGCGCAACTTTATAAATCAAATTTTACGTAGTGGAGGACTTGCCTTAACCTCCACTTGGAAAGTATGCTAAACCATCGACAATAGCATTCTATTGTGTTAGTCCATTATTTGCTCTCAACGATCTTGATGCCAATCACCATTTTTTTCGTCTAATCAGTCAAGCTATTTTAGGATGATGTCCATTCTCATCTGTGGTTCGTTCTATAAATAATGCCATGACAGATTATTCTCCTTCATAGTGTCACTTTCTGGTAATAAAATGGCCTTTCTGAACCTTGCAAAGACAATCACATAACGCTGCCTTATTTTCGACTTCACTTAGAATATCACCTTCCTCTACAATGCAATATGAAAGAGATTTTGATTTCAAGTGCTGCTGCTTTTTTCACTATTGTAGAATGACTTAACTCTAATTCTACAATCAACAGTTACACCACTGTGTAGCTGTTCTATTATCCCTTTAGGATTGTGCACAGACCAAAAAGTTGCCCCTAAAAGAGGCACGATCGTGGAGCTTTAGCTTGAGAGCTAGCTACACTTTCATGTTTTTTAAGCTGCCTAAATGTATCATAGGAGGTAAAGAATTTAGCTTTATGGAGGGAGAAAGTGTGTACCTTGGACTCAAAAGTATCATGGAAACAGATTTTACTTTAAACGGTGGTTCCCGTTCGGACGTCACAATGGCAAAGAACTGTAACACTGAACCAGGTCGGTACAGGATCTACCTCTGGTCTTAACAGCCTATATGTGGCCGAAGACAGTGCTAGCCGAAAAGTACAGATAATGAAAGTTTTCAGTTTGACTACTTTTGACTTCTAGAAATTGAGGTCTTGAGTCCAAAAACATTCAAAGTTTTGTAGTAGTAGAATGTATCTTTATTTTCAGTAACAAATCTTCCCATCAGGATTTGTTTTATGCTTTGCTTATGCAGGGAGTGGAGAGACTAGACGCTTTCTTGAATCCGCCTCTCTCGAAACAGTTGAATGAAACAACAAAACGGTCAGAGGAGACTACAACGTCCAATTCGCTTAGCAGATCCAGATAGACATGAACAACTTCTACTTTTGTAAGTTCGTCACTGCCTTTTTTGCCAAAAATCTCTACCTTATTCAATAAGTTTTTCCTACTGTAGGGATCTGTATTTTTGAGAATTGGTATGTTTAACGAACTCTGGAGGGACTAACACTCCACGGATCAGTTTCCCATCCCTGGTGAGAGGCTCTTTCAATAGGGTACACAACCTAAATTCATCACCGTGATGAATGACTTAAAACTTCGCAAAACCATACTTCGGGGCTTTACATCTTATAAGTGAGGAAAAGGGAGCCACTGTCAGCTCCCAAAGACCCTCAACTGTGGACTTTTCTTCTTTAATGCCCCTATTTTTGCGTTTGAGTTAGTCTTTTGTTATCCAAAAGCCTTTCAAAGTTGCACGCATTTTATTAAATAAATGTTTGTGTGTTAATCTTACATGTTATTTCAAAAAAATTTTATGGGACTAAAGAGAGCACGGGGAGTGAAACTGACTTAACCGAGGTGCGCATTTCGGTAAGCAATTTTTAAAATGATTTTCACCACTGTGACATTGTCAATTACCAGGCCACACGGTAGAGGACGAATTTAAGCAGGTTCTCGCTTTTCCAGAGGTGAATATATTTCCAAAATAAAATGCCTAAAAGTCACCTAATATAGGCAGTAATGAATAAAAGGAGAGAAAAATCAGTTTCCCGGAGTTTGCACTGATATTTAATATTCTCTTCTCTTAACTTTTTACTTCAGTTACACAAACCTGCATTGGCAGATGAAGTTTTGAGGTGGTGAGAAAAATGGGCTTATTTGCAACATTAAACCATGCCTTCAGTGTATCGGGTTGTTTTAGGCCAAAGTTAAGCTACTGAAACATGGCAGCAAATTGAGAGAAGTAGCCAGAATGGCAAGTTATGCTCCAGAAGCAATGATTCCACTTGATAATTATGCCCCAATTCTGGAGCGACCAACTAGCATGGATGGTAGAAGTGGGGAGGCAAAAGGCCTTTATGGAGGGGCCTAGTGACCGACTGCTTAAGCGGACACCCAAAAGCTCTTGCCCTGTGATGAGGCACATGCGGTATACAACGTGATGACGGGAGTAGCTTGTATCGAAGGCGGTGGATTAGGTCGTCGGCTCAACTTCGTCTTCATTACCGAAAAGGTGCTAACTTCTTGTCCATATAGCGAAACACTACATTGTTTACGGAGATGTATGAAACACACCAAGTTAATTGCCTGGTAAAGATCTTCAAATGATTGCTAGTTAATTAAGCAGCCCATCCACAAAGCGCAAGACATGTTTATTGTTTACAATAAATGTCTGTTGTCAACTTTGAGGGTGAGTTCAAACTCCAATTACAGAGGATGCTTTATAAATGGTCCCAAATCCGAACTGCATCTCTAAAAGGAAAATCAGCAAAAGTCATTTATTAATTTGTCAAACTTTCGTAAAGCGGACACATTCAAAATACGTTAGATTTCATTGGGAGGATATAATTTTCAAATGAAGAGTGGCAAGCAAAGCCAAACAAGTTTGTGTCTAAATTACATTATGTAGTGCCCTGAGGCTTCCTCAAAGACCTAATTCTAGAGCAGAATATGTAGCGTCGATGTACAGCATTACTCGGAGCTTCTAGCTTGATACGGAGAACACACCACTCAGCAGAAGTTCAATTGGAGAAATTTTAGTTCCCGCGTAACCAAAACGATAAGCTAAACAAATCGTCAAGGTATTATATTACCATCCAAACCCATTGAGCGTCGTATGTAGCATTCTAGTTTAAATCTTTTACGTCGACTACCACAAGTTATTCGATATTGTAAGGAAAAAACCCATAAACTAACCGCATCAGTCGAAGAATTCGATTGCAAACGAGAAGATCTTGGAATCCAACTTCACCCATTTCATTTGGTAATTCGACTGCAATGAAGATAGCATAATAAGGTGGTCGTAGGAGTACTGGCTTAAAATCAGTCATTTGGCATCCTGGAGGCAAGGTTTGGCGTCCATTTCTCTTTGCCACTTTGTTCTCAATTCATTGCTGCTGTCTATCTGGGTACCATTTAGCAGGTATAGTGAACAGTCCCGTAACGAACCTATGGGGACAATTCAGCCCTGTGGCTGGTGTTACTTCCGTATTGACTTGTTTTCCTGCAGAATAAGGGATTAAGGTATTTGCTGAAGTTAGGTGCATTTTTGAACCTTCTGGTAGGGATCGTCCCAGATTCTCCCATTCACTTTTATTAATGCAAATCAGGTAGTTGACCTTTGGAATCAGGTTCGCTTTCCGCCGCCAGTACTGTACCGCCCCGGAGCCTCTCTGAAGTTGAAAGGATACAAAACACTTAAGCAACATATGTGTTGCCGACATGGGGGAGGGCGGAGACTACTTTTGTGGCCCGAGAGCCATGCCATTCAACAAAAGTACAATCGCTGCACCTCACACATCCCTGAAACCAAAATGGAAGTTTAAATAAGCCAACTACTACAATTGGTCCGTCTATTCAAGATGCAAGCGTTATGCCTACCTGATGAGAGGCTAGAAACTCACCTTTTATATCCCTATTTGATACCTAAATTTGCATAGTTGAATCAAGTCTTCTGTCCCATATCATGCGACCCATGATAATGGCATTACGAAGATTATTTTTTTAGATTACTTTGAAATGATAAATACATGCATCTTGAATTTTACCCTTCCGAGGTGAACTGTGATAGGATCCGATAATAGTTAATTAACAATATGGTTTATCATTCTTGCTGAGAGAATTCGTTGAGAACTTACGAATGACATTTTAAAATTAACTTTACTGCAGTTAGTCATTTGGAATTTCAGTTATGCTCATTTCATTTCTTGAAGTTCTCTTAAATTATAATGCATCTAGATTGAAACGCGGGATGGAATGATGACTACCTCACAAGCACCAAATTAATGTTAGGACAGTAGATGTATCTGGCCGCATACCTTCAGCTTCTAAGTGTACACCACGCAGCTTCCATAGACCTTTCTGAGGGTGATAGAAGATACAACACTCGGATAGAAAGTGTATATCCGGCAGGATGTAGGACTTGGAGGTACTGATATGGTTCGGAGGATAGCCCACCCTGGCGAAGGTACAATGGCGGAGACCCCAAGCGACTTGTCACTTAGATTTAACCAAACAACTAGTATATTGCGAATGGTCTACCTCCTTATGATCTTCACGGCAAATCACAAATTTTAACTCCCGCTTTTAAATGATAAAATTAATCTGTGAAAAGAACACTTGTTGAAATAGAAAAACTGGAAGTCCAAAGCTGCACCTCGCTAAAATAGGTACTTATGAGGGAATTTTTAAGAAATTAGTGATTTAATAAAACAGATGCACCTCTAGGAGTTGACAATCCCGGCCTACGTCGTTCCGCCATCCTAGCCCGACAATTGCCTCCCAAATGTTACAGCTGTCATGAAGAAAAAGCTAGGGTCTGCAGACTAAAACAGGCCTTACAGATGGACGAATTCGTTTGAAAATGTCGTGGTCACAAAACAAACTTGCCGTAAAATTCAATTACATTACTTGGGAACTATTAAATAGTTACGAACTTTTCCATTCTCCATGCATCTGTAATGCTTTACCGCCTCAACCACTTGCAAAATACGGCTGTTTGTGGTTTGCCTCAATGGAGTTTGCAGATAAGTTTGATGCAATCGGCGATGTCTGCATCATAGCTGGATTGTGATGTGTAAGGAATGCAGTTTTGTTTGAAGGCACCTTCTAGGCGAGAAGTGGTTGGGAACCTCGTAGATGCTCGACCGCCTTTGGCCCTCCAAGGAGGAGCCATGTCCAGAATTCGCTTAAGTCGGGATATCTCCGCAGTCAGCTCGTTCCAGGGGTATGGAGAGTGAGATGGTGGAGTAAAACACCAAAATGAAAGCTTGACCTCTTAAAAACAAAAGGCAAATTACTTTGAAACAAGTCTAATTATTAACCAAGAGTGGATTTCTTGTAAAGTGGTTTTCTGCTTCGACTCATTCAAACAGGTCGTGAGTTTCACCTATGGTAACATAAATGGACTTGCAAAAGAATCAGGCAAACCTCACTTTATGAATTTGACTCTTAAATCCTTAAGATACTAAATAGACTTTGGGCTAAATTTTATCGTTCTGATGGTAGCGGTTTGCTATTGTGTATAACTGTGTTGGACTATGCGGGCGCTTCGTTCACCTCAAGTTGTACTTCCAGTCTACGGTAAGGCTTTTGGACTAGCCTACCATAATTTAACAACTTCTTTGAAGAGCATAACACCAGGGCAAAATATGCATTCTGGACATACAGAAGGGCATGGGCCCACTGGCACGGTCCAGAGGTCAGCTCACCCAGCATTGGTGCAATAGCACAGCCCCCAGGTGGCCTGGCACCAAATCCGTGAATTAACCAGAGTTGAGGTATTCAAAAAGACTATCACATCATCATTAATAATATTAATCAAAGAGGAAAGTGTCTTGAAGTCGGTTTTCTGGACTATGCTATCTTACCTCACAGATGCTTATCAGCTTTCCCTCCATTTAATTAGCTTCAGCACATACCTTTAAATCAAATGCCATACTTGAAGGAGTCTTGCTATAGGCTCCGTGCTTCTCTATCCCACCTCAGCGTTCGTACCCTTTGAACAAGAAAATTTGAATAAGGATGTGCCTTATAAGGTAGCGATAAATAAATCGGTGCAGGTATCACCATCAGGAGTGTTCGGGGCGTGTCTCTTCCTCGAATCCTGAAGGCGTCCGATTCGTCATGTGGTTTGCATTTACCAACTGCCTCTCACCCAAACGACCCAATCAACCAAATACGTATGGCAGCATTTCGGTTACGCAAAACTAAATTTTCCTTTTACCATTTAAACCGCCATTGTTTTCCCATTAGCAATGACACAAATATCGTGCAAAGCTCTCAACTGCTCCTTATTCGCAGCAGTGTACCTAGTTTGGGTCCGATTAAAAGGACGATTTTTCTCTAACACAAAAGTTACATAGTTTGATAGTTTTTGAAAGAAAAGTTTTGCATTGTTTCGAGGGACGGTATTGAGGTAAATAAAACCCAAATAACTAAATTATTTTATAAGTTCATTAAGAAATTTAGCAAAATTGGACAAATACTGCAATTCCACGGGTTAAAAATGGGTTATTATACCACTCCTTCAACCAAGCCTTACTATTACGCCAATGCCAGACAAACTGTCGAGCAGAAGTGGTTTCAATGCATCCACGTTATAATAGAGTGAAAGGTAAGAGAATGGAAATAAGACTTAAAGTGAATGGGTCAGGAAACAACCTGACCTATGCTGATGACATTTGAAGAGCAACTTCATGCAGGTGCCGTTCTGTACAGCATGGAGAATCTCAGTAGAATTTCATGCTAGAATCTATCTTGCGGTTACGAAGCGGTATAAGTGGAGTGGACTTCCTGCCTCCTTCACATCTCAAATACAGGATTGTGCAATTAGTAAAAGTTATCATTCAATTAAGCGCCCGATCCTAATCTGGTTGTCAAGCCATTTGTCGGATGGCTAGGTAATGCTTTCAATGTCACGCATAATATATTGATCTAATCTCTTGTTTAGCCTTCGGTTTTTGTTACGCAGGCACCTCTGTCCTTGCGATTGTACTACTGCTGGATAGCATAGCCTCTGGGTGTTGGAAGTAGCCTTCCTTCCACCCCTGCAGTACATACATAACGAACATTCTGTTTGAGTATCAAGACTTCTTTCGTGTTCACTGTAGTCTCAAATCGTTGGAAACTGGACTCGATCCTGGAGGGGACAGATGCCCTGATTTCTTTTACTATGCGTTAACTATTTGTTTGATGGAAGATGGACACGTAATTTGGGTGAGAGAATCTTTGAAGACCCCTAACAAAAGGGTTAAAAGTGACGTCCACCGTCGGCAATCACCCCACTTCCATACTCTACAGGACAATAGCAGTAAAACATTTGGAGGACTTCTCTGTGGAACTGTCTGTAGCACTTGTTTGACGATATCAACTATGTGGGCACGGGATTCCTCCTTCACTTCCCTAATGGCTAGGGGAAATTGACGCCAGGCCCCATTCCTACGAAATTAAATCAAATACCATCCCTTATTGCATGATTCCACTCGGAGACCAGTGTTTATAAGACAGGCGATAAACATACGTTGTGGCCAGCACAACTTCCGATTCCAAAATAAAACTCCCGTACAGGGCAAAACTCCAGATCTAGTATAGGCCAAGGTGGACCAGAGTCGATGTGGTCGAGTACCTTTCTGGTTGCATGGAAATTCGATGATTGGCACGGTCGTTTCCTGAGTATTTATCCTTTAGCACCGACTACGCTAAGATGGCCACACAGAAGGGCACTACGGATGACATTCAAAAGAGGTGAGGGGCTATGCAACACATTGGTCGCTTGGTAAACTCTCGATTTCGATAACGAACTAATTGGAGGCCTCACCAATGTACCTCCGCCGGGCAAACTGACCTACGATCCATGCCAGCAACCTTCAAGCCTTTCTCTATGTCGACGATCCATACTTCTTTCACCTTTAAAGAATTCCCAGGGGCGCCACAATGCTCTTCACTATTTGATTTCCATGCCATTTAATCACCAGGACTCATTCACATTGCCCATTTGATTGTGCATTGCCTACTTTTTATTTTATACCACTCACTTTTTAGAGTGGTGTAAATTTTTATCTACACCAAATCCAAAACAGTTTACCAAATTCATTAAATTTACAGGCGATCCAAAAGCTTCTCATGTAACTACTGCCCATACATGAACCTTACCTGAATTAAAGGTTTGGAACTGTGTTTAGATTTATACTTTACTTCAACCTGTAATTTCAGGAACTAGCAGAAGTTGCACCTACCCAAAGAGGGACCTCAGGATCTAGAAGAAAAAAGCGTGAATATCGTGGACACGTCTGTAACACCTCGTTTGGTTGCTGGTTTCGGTTATGGTGGCCATATTGCATTGGCCGGGTGGTCTGGCTCTACAATCGTGGCAGCGACGAACGAATCCGATTCTAAAGGGCAAATATCATGACAGCTATTGTCGAATCCCGAACCGTGACATGACAGAAGATGAGGATCTACCGCTGTTGGGAGAATCTGGTTGGTTGGAAATGACATCCACCTTTGGCGACCACCCCAACCCTGCGTTCTGCGGGAGTGCTGTAGATAATTGAAGTGACATTAGCCATGAATAGTCTAAGACGGTTCGTTACGGAGCTGTCTGCGTTGCCTGTCAAATGGATCGCTGATAGATGTATGGTTAGTTGGGAGACGTAGACACTAAATGTCATCTCTACAAAACTACCTTAAACCTAGGCTCTTATAAGGTGATTCTACTTCTTGGCCACTGTTCTTACAAATAGTGATGAAACTATAAGATGACTTCCTTATGGAGCATCGTCCAATCTCCATCAGCATAAGGAATGAGGACGCTGCGGTCAAACGTCTTTCCAACTGGAAGCAAATCCAATTGTTTGCTTTGTGACGATCAATGCAAGAGGCTAGCCAAAGAGGGCTCCGAAAACGACGCTTGAAAAAAGAGTGGTGCTATGTAATGTCTCTGATTGCTCGGCTTCTTAAACCTCAGGATGTTGTACTTTTACTCGGTGACATGGTCTCCGGGCGGTACCAGTAGCCTTAGCTCTACTAGAAGGCATATGGCGCTACAAGCGAAATGTATTTCATGAAGTAATTGTCTAATGATTGTTTAAAAAATGCCAAAAAGTGCCTTTAGCTACCATGCATGATCCTTGGTTACATGAACAAACTAAACCAAATAAAATCCTTATTGTTATTATTATTTTCAATTCTACTTCAGAGCATCACAACTACAGACCATTGAGGGGTTGAATCACTGCTTGACGTACAAAGCTGAGCAGACACTTGGAAGGGAATGTTTTATCAGGCTGCGATAAATTGTCATGACAACTAGAGTAATTATATAATGAGTTAAATATCAAATTCATCTTTAAAGCAAGTTTTCATTACTTCCTGTTAAAGTCAACGTTTGCGACTGGGTTCTGGAGGATGTAATTTTGCTACTTTGTCAGACTTTTACACTCATCAGAGTTTACTTACCGTCATTACATTTGTCGAAAATTCCATACACTCCTCTACTGGAATGAGAACCTTAGGGCTCCGCTAGTGTACCGCCACCAGGCAGCCTGACCTGCGAGCTATGTCAGTATCCCTTAAGCCTCTCAGCCTGTCAACAATACACATTCAAGGATGGCGGAGGGAAGAGTGGTGCAGTGGTATGTGTGCCGTGAGAGAATATGTGAAGACATCTCCATGGAAAGTCCGAAATTGACGTCCACCTTTGGCAACTTCTCCAGTTCCATGTTTTGCAGGAAGGCTATTAACACTTGAAGCGACATCGGTTGTGAATCATCCAGAACAGTTTTTAAGAAGCTGTCAACTACACCGGTATAAAGACATCAATTCCATGAAACTCATCCAAATTCTATCCTCTATTAGATGGCAGTCTGCACGTATCCTCTCCATCAGTGCTGTTCTCAAACAGGAAAAGATGAATTAGTGAAATTCCAGTCAGTTATCTTCTCAGGTGCAATTAAGTCCAATGACTAGCGCAGGTTTACGGGTGTATTTCCTTCCTCAATGACCGCCTTGTGACAGCCAACGTGGAAGACTGAACATAAAGAGCGTCAGTGGAAATGATGACAGGGTTTCGCTATTGTACCTCCACTGGGCGGCCTGGCCTATGGGCTATGGCAGTAGACCCCGAGCCCTTCTGTACGCTGGAAGTACATACTGTACCGTGTAATATGCCTTCTTCCGTCTTCAAGGAAGTCTTGGGAAGCTACATAATAGCTACGTTCTTTAGCATTGTTAGCATAAAAGTCAGTATTATTTTGTATTTTTGCAAATTTATTATTCAAGGATGCATCTCATCCTGAGTCTCGATCAAGTGAAAAAAAAAATAAATTAAATGGTTTTCTAGCCAACTTTTTAAGGCTAACATTCCTACAAATTCCATTGTTTATGATTTATTTAACTACCATAAACTTCAGTCATCAGTCTGAATTTTGAACAATTTCTAACAAACTATCTCGCAGCCTTATCATTTTCCAGGTTAGCATCGTAGCGTTTCCAAGACTTTCCTGAAGGCGGCCAGAATACGTCCTGCCAACGTATAACAAGGCTTGGAACTATGGGTATGACCCAAAGGCCAGGCCGGTCGGCGGAGGGTACACCGGAGTGGCCCCTCAGGGGTTTCACGGCTGAACCTCAAAATTAAATAAACAACTAAATAACTACAGCATTCTTTTATTTCAAATCCCGCAAACCTCAGCTGGAACACAGGTACCGGAATGTGTTACTGCGGATCACAATTGCCTTGTAAAAAAAAAAAAACACCAGCGCAAAAGGAAGGTGACTTTCAATTTTCTACACCCGTACCTTTTTTAAACCATTACCACCCAGTCCGGCCAGATCCAGTAAATCCCAGACACATAATCTAAGCACTTATTTAATCGGTTGTCGGTATTCCTGTTTTTTGCGATGGCTGACACACGGGCAAGAGCAAAGGCAGGGAGGGGAGAGAGAGAGAGTGGCAACGTTGCATAAGGGGTGAGGCGAGTAGAGACAGAGGGAAAGGAAGGGAGGAAGGGAGAGCGAGCCTAGAGAAGAGGATTGCAGTTCTCAACAAAACAAAAATAGCAATTATGGATAAATGCTCTCCATCACACATGTACTTCGTTGGCAAATAATGCGTCATAGGAAAAAGGGAAAAGGTAGTAAAATAAGAATATGTAGAGAGTAATGACGATGGTAGATCAGTGAGATCGCGCATTGAGCTACCGATTGATCTAAGCCTTTGCAGCGCCTAGACAGCTATCCTCGTCGTCCCGAGCCAATCGAACTTTAGGTGGTGCCTCGACGGTGGGTGAGAGGGGGCTTCGAAGGTAGTTTTGGTGACGGTTTTGGCGGTTTTTGTAGTTGAGACGACGAAGGTAATGGTAGCTTGGCATTGTACCCGCCTTTCGACCACCACCGTCAACTTCGTCTGAAGAGGATTCAGAGGCAGAGGCGTCTTCTTCATCCGTTGAGACTGCACCGTTGGACTCAATCTGTGGATAGAAAGCGTCGGGTCGGAGAGCCTCTGACATCTCCGGGTGTGTCGTCACCTCGTATGGCATATGACCATGCTGTCGCAAGTAGAAATAAAAAGAAAAGAATGCTTCGTTACGTAATTATTCCATGTACTTCCTCATTACCACTAATGGCTGGCAAATTGATCAACAGTATCCGGAGTGGGTTGGCAACTAGTAAGAGGCCACAATTGGTACTTATTAATGGGCGCAGTACCACCGTGGAGGCAAATCAACTGATAGAATAGGGAGTTTAGAACAACAAAAAACTCTCTTTTCTGGCACAGTCTTGTATTGAGCTAACTTGGAAGCTTCGAGAGCCCCTTAATCACGCCGTATTGAGACAGTCTTTTTCAATCTCTAGAAAAATAAATTGTACCGCCAGACAGGGGACCAAAAGTACTCTTCTCTTTTTATTAAAACCTTTCAATTTGACTTGTAGAACGAAAAGGAATCACGACACAACTCCACAAGCTCTTTTACACAGTCCAGAATAACGATGAGAATTCACCTTCATGAATACCGCAAATGAAAACTGTGGACAGTTAGAAAGTAGGGGCTAGTTAAGTTGGATAATGGTTCTGATGTTGAGTAACCACTACTTCCACTTTCTAAAGCTGAATTCTTGGAAGAAACACTACTGTAGAGATGAAAGGAGGTATTTCCAGACGCAAACGCATTGTATGTGTTTGATAAACTTTAAGTACCACAAATTCTTGACAGCTAATTTTATCAGACTGAAAATAATTACTTAAAGAGATTTGAGATTCGGATTGGCCCCTTACCCAAAACTAAGCTAAAGTAATGCATGGGAAATTTTATTCCATTCCCAATTTTTGAGCCAAAATGTACCATACAAACTAAACCAACCAGCACAGCTATCAGTTCGAATGAAAAGATTGACTTGAATTCCGTGCTTTTCATGATAAACAAATGGTACAGGAGGAAAAAGGTAAAAAAAATGCTTTGTGGTTAATCCACATTGCAAACCCACTAACGGGAAAATGCCGTTCGGCAGAATGGAGACAAAGTCCGCAAAGATCCATCCAGGTCACAAAAATGCAGTAATTTGTGTTTCCCTTGGATTCAAACAAGAATTTGTGCTTTGTTAGCCATTTTTTTTCGGAGAATCACTCCAAAAGCGATTGTTATGGGGCCGAAGTTCATTTTCGCCACAAGAAAGCAAATATGTAGCTGGGAGCGTTTCAGTTTTAAGCAAAGGTATTAGATTTGCGCGAATATCCACAAGTGCCTATTATTATTTAGTTATTTGTAAACATTTGGATATTTCTATAACCTCGGAACAACTTTCAATCCGCCCGAAAATAAGAGATAAACTGCTTATAATTTCTGTATCAGGGATTTCTGTTTAACATCAGATTTGTAGGGCAAAAGGCAGGCGTAGAGTTGAGTCTAAAAATGACAGATTATACAGCATCAGCAAATAGTCGCATCTACACGACGATTTATACAAGTTTTACGCCACATAAAGCACGCCGAGGTATAAACAATTTTGAATAGTTTTCTTTACAGGTAGAAAAGGGTGCAAAGGAATCTAGAAAGTGTCACACCGCATGTGCCGCTCAGCTTGTGAATAAACAAATAATAAATCCACTCGACTTGGGGTTCCTTTCCCAAACGCTAAGGATTTCGCAGTGACCTGCAAGTGATGCTAAATGATTCAATGAATATGAGAGAAATGAATCGCTTGGAATAATACCATCAGCCAGAATTCGCTTAAAGGAAGTCTCACGAAAATAAAGAGAGACGCAACTGCGAACGCTTCTTCACATGTCATACTTGAATGGAATTGGAAATCTGCCTGACAGTTGACCTAGCAGGGCTCGGCTATTAAATTGGCTGTCAAATAAGTCCGTCTTGACCAACACAAATGGCAACCTCGTTTCACCGTAATTCTCAAGCGACCGATGCTTGACCAGTGAACATTACCGATTCATGAATTCATCCCAAGTTTTTCTTCTAATGGTGAAAAGGCAACAGAAGTGAAAAACACCTCATTCCGTAAAACTTTTAGTGGCATTGGATACCAAACCAGGAAAAAGGTCATGACAGTTGCAAAGGGCGAAAGCTTTTAGGAATGCCTTTTTCTCATAGTTCCAAATAGAATTTGTACACCTTTGAATAAGCGAATCAATAGTGATTCTATTCCTTACGGGTTTAACACTGCCTAACAGACAGAAAGTTTTGTGCTCGAATCAAAAATACTTCGTATATTAACTGCAAAATCTAGAAAAAGGCGACGTTGCACAGAAATAAAAGAAATGAAAGCAAAAAAAGCAACTTGAAGTACTCTTGCCTCATATCTCCTTTCTGTAATGATACTGTTTCGCAAAATTCGAAGGTGTCTTTATCAATAGAACAATTTTTCATTGTTACTAAGGTAAAAATCAAATTGCTCAAAAATAAGCTAAGTAACCTACGTAGGCTACTCCGACTCGACAACGTCCGCATTTAATTTACAAAAAAGGATTTTCAAGTTAGTGAAAATTAGTTGCTCAGACCATTCTCACAGAATGTTGACGCATTTAACCGACAGAAATCTGGAATGGATAACATAGTCGACATCAATCGACTTCGAATCGGGGCTAAAAATTGACTTTATAAGCAAAAAATGGTTTAGAATGATAAAAAACTCAAACATTACTCAGATGAGAATTCACCAATTCGTGTTAACGAATCCAAAGCTAAGGATTCTAGAGACAAAAGTGATTCAGGAATCTTCCGCCCACGCATTAGGATTTGGAATGGTGGCTTGAAATGGGCAAGAAATGGTGGGATCTTCTACGGGTACCGACTGCCAAAGCGGCATTCGCTGTGATATACACAAAATAAAAAACCGCCTTCTCTCCAGATGTTTTTTGTTAATTAGGAGCTCTAGAAACAACCAAAATGACGGGCATCACAGTAGATAGAATACAAGACTTCAAAGGTGACCAAATATAACGCTCATATGCTGATGCCGTCTACAGTAATCGCTCTTGACACCCACTGTTCAAGTGATTAAAGCCGCGAATATTCCTTGTTTGGTTGCACAGCCCATTTTTAGAGAATCCTACAGGAGTCACAAGTCTAGGACTGATCAATCAATGTTCCTAACAAATTATTCTAATAAAAAGGTAAACGAAACTCCAAAGAGGATTCCCCATAACGAAACTGACGCATAAGTGGAATCGAAGGAGCCATTTTCCCATTGGAGTGATGATGGTTTGTACATGCCCTTTTAAAGCGATTCGAAATGCATCGAGTACCGATACCATTTGAAGAATTTTTGGCCCTGATTGTGTTAGGAGAAAGAAAAAAACTTGACGGATCACTGACCCGAGACTGAATTAGCCATGCCTTTGAAAGTTTGGTGGATTAGAGTGTTTCATTCTAAGAACCAATGCACAAACTCCAGACTATTATGTGAAAGGACAAAACTTACCAAAAATAATGTGCAGGTGGGAGCGGAAATGGGGAAATAACGAAGTGCAACACTAAAACAGCAGCAGCAGCAGTGAACAAGAAGAGCTTACACAATCCTTGGCCCTTCGATTGGCGCCGTTGCGAAGGAGGATGCAAGTTACGTCGACCCGATTCTGCTGCGCCGCCCAGTGCAGTGACGTCCAACCGTTCTGGAAAACAAAAAGAGGCCGAATGGAATGAACTGCGGTGACATTTGTCCGATACTACATGGGATTTTTCAGCCCCTACCTAATGAACTGGTCTCTACGACGGCGGTCTGAAGCTGTGCATTTACTACCTTTTCCGCTTGGCTATAAGTTCTGCCACACATGGGTAATAAAGTAACTCATGTGATCGTCACACACATACTAGATACCTGGTGATGCAACGCTTTGTAATTTAGTGAAACGAACGGCAAATGTCTAGGCGAATTGCTTGAACACAGAATTTGTCATAGACACCCAAAATAAAAAAGTAGCATTACATTAATTTGAAAAATAAGATACTACTTATTTTCATTCATTTTGATGTGCCTATTTAAAATATTACGCTATTTCACAGAGAGAAAGTAATTTTGCCACTCATACTTCTCCGAAATGTATTTTTTTATGAAATCAAAAAGATCGCCACAACGAACCTAACTACCTCATCATCAAGCAGTTTAAGATTATGATTTCAAAAAAAGCGGACTCTGTGATACTCTTGCTTAAAGAAATAACGAAGTTAAAAGACAATGAGCACACAACTAAAGTGAAGATGGAGGCTTAGCGTCTTACTACTGCAATAGACACGTTCGTGTGGTTAAAATGGCCCCTAGAGTAACGTAGACATCGCTTGAGGCCATGCTTTGTTTCTAAGCTGGGTCTAGACGCCATGGTGCATTAGTCATCCACAAGTCATTATTCAGTTTTTCAACGGTTGGAAGGGTGGCCAAAGTACCATTCAAGAGAAGCCACGAGAGCAATAGAGATGACATGAATACCGAAAGCCATTAATTTTAATTCCTGAGGACCACCAATTCAAGCCATAAAGAATTGAAAGTTTTCATTAACACCTTAAAATTAGAATGCACTTCTGAAAAAGAAATAGCGACACGGGAACCAGGTGTCCGAATATCCGTTTAACAACACAACTGCAATTCGCCTGATGACCTAACAAAGTAGGCGACGGTCCAAACCGCGAGCGAATGAATCATGTGGGTCAAGTGTCTAGGTCAGTACATTTGTCAGAAGCTTTCACGCATAAACACTGCTTTTAAGTGGTAAATACAGACGTTTAAGTGGGCTCGAGATTCACACATAAATAAGAAAGCTACGTGGCGGTATCTCGTGTAGCAGTAAGTGCTATGCTTGCCCTATTGCCGCCAGCGCCAGTGCACATAGTATGTTCACGTATCAGAGAAGTCTAGGCACCACCAACCGAGGTGACAGACGGTAATGCTAGTACGCGCACACAAGAAATAAATGTGAGGTGATGAAAGCCGTTTCTTGTAAACATGGAAGTAGAGCCTGTGGATACCTATGTGATCAAAAAAACGGATGTTACAATTCTCCCTTTGTTTTGCAGTTCCGAGAAGGAAGTGTGTCTGAACTTGAATAGATTGCCAAGATTGGAGGTAGTGGCACTGAACAGCCTAAGATTGTGATCACAAAAGTGGACCTCCACTTAAGAAATATTGCTATATAAGCGATCGCAAGAAACGGAAATTGTGACTTCTAACGGCCGCTACATTTCACATTTGATTGGGTAAGCACGTCATTAGGCAAACGTAAACTTAACAACTAAAGTTATTTACCGCAAAAAGAAAGTAAATGACACAATGAATTGTGGGTCATGCATAAACTCGATATGTTTGTGTTTCATCCGAAAGTGTCACCTTGTCTCGGTAAGCTTGACGCCAAAATAGGGTTAGTCATCTGGTGACCTAACAGCGACGCAGTGGTATGACCCTAGCAACATGAATTAAGCTTCCGAAGCCAACTATAGCCATAACACCCCTCAGCATAGAGATTAGGGCAAGAAAGAAACGAAAATACTGATATTGTATGAATAAAACAGAATTTGGAGTGTATATGAGAGAACACTGTTTGAAGATCTTTACGGAGCCAAATTCAAAGATAGACTGGTCCAATTAGCCTCCTAAGCGCAAAACCAAGTTTTCGGGTGCTCTTGAAGACAACGAGGTTGTGGATGAAAAAAAAGACGATTATAAGATTAGCCGAGGTAGATAATCACAGCTGCTGGCTTCAAAAATTTTCTTCATAGGTTATAGCCTTGAGTGAATTGCTTAAATGACAAGAAGGTGACAACTTGAACCCATATGAGGGGAGTGTCTGGGGGATACGGAAGTTATTTATGCACGTAATACCAGCCAGCTGATATTCCGTCACCAAGTTGCCAAATACAAGTATTTTACACAGGAAGAGCGTCTCGCCGTCAAATATAATAGGAATAGGGAGGAGACTTAACGAAATATGCCTTAAATTCTACAAATTTTAACTCATTGATAATGGATTATTCATTAAAATGAGGATTAAAAAGATGCAGCAAATTTACTTGACTGGTGAGACAGGTCAGGTTGAGGTCACAATAACAAAAACGGGGCCGTAAAGTACTGTTGCTCCAAAGGGCACAAAAAACCACGAAAAAATATAGTTGCCATAGGAAAAAGTGGTAAGAGTTTAGAGTTGTGGCCTTCTGTTACCAGCATCCATTGGAATTCGAACAATACTACTAATGGTGGATTTTCAGAAAAAAGAGCAAATCGTTCCCACAGGAGATAGGACCAGTGACCCTTTTTTAAAACTCCAGTGATATTTGCTACTTTATAATTTAACGGTTGTCAACGCCCATTATTTTTAGCTTTCTCGGTAGGGAGATTGGAGTTTACACAAAAAACAGCAAAATGGGAGGATTCGAACACTCCCAAAGGACGCAAAGCGAGAGAGAAGATAGCAAGGTAAAATATTTCCAATCAAATTAAAATCGCTTAAAACAGTACAGTGGTCCAGGAAGTTAATTCGACCGAGAATCCGCGTAGGAGGGTTTCGTAACAAACCACCAAGCTTTCCATTGGTCATTTTGATCAAAAATGTGACAATCACACTCCTAAATCATGATTATTTACGCTTCCACACATAGTCAACAAACACAAAACCGCGTTTTCGTAAACCAGACACGAAATCGTGTGAAAACTGGATCAAAAGTCCAGCGATGTTTAGTTTCCGAGTAAAAGTACAATGCCTTGAGAATTTGGGCGAGCACACAATTGACCACAGGGTGCATGGTGCTCACTCCTATTTTCTTAGTTTTCATTACCACTTTGTATCGTGACTTTACCAGCATTGGAAGGGTGTTTACAAAATCTAGACCCAAACCAATAAAACCTAAGGGATTGCTTTAACATGAAATTCAACTTAATTTTGGTGTAACAGCAAGGCAAGCTACTATATGATGACCAAGTGAAGGGACTGGAAAGTTCAATTTACAACGGCCTTCTTGAGCATTACAGTAAATTACATATTGCCCTACCCAGGTTGTTAAAAAACCACCACCTCCTTGCCAAAAAAGTTAGTCTCATGCGGATTGTAGGTGACCGTGAAGAGGCATATAGGGAAAAAAGGCGCAGAGCAAATGCATAGGGGTTGATGTCGTGCATTCAAAGGGCAAAGTCCTAAATTAAATCAAAATTTTCCCCACGCATTTTGCCTTTGTGCGCCCTCACTAGGTTATGGCAAAATTGCAGGAAAGTGTAACGACCGCGAGTGTATCGAAACAGTCACCCTGAGTTTACTCAATGCCACTTGGGAAATAAAGTGGGCGAAATAGCGCACACGAGGACGAGGCAATCCACCCTAATGGACCTCAATCGAAGCCCTTCAAATTACACCCACGAACTCCCCGTTAATGACATCGATTGGATTACCTTTTTTCCACAAAAAAGCTACATAAAGCAGCAGTTACGACTCAGCTAATGACTGTAACCGGAGTAAAAGAAGTGGGTGAGTAATGGGCTGTAAATGACCTGCTAGGGAATGTTACAGCAAATGGCGTTGCCATTTAAACTTCACAGTCGCATTCATTCGACCTACTAGCGACTCCGAACAGGGTAGGCAGCAATTGCACCAACAAGAAGTGAGAATTCACAAGTCCGTGTTGAGAGAAAAAACGCACATTTGCTGTGTGCATTGAAGCTTGGATGAGAAGATAGCGTGCAATCTCCCGTAAAAATCGTGCACTTGAAGTTCATCAATTACTTGTGCCCACTGTACAACCACACTTCAAAGGCAGAAATACACTGAAAGAAATGTGGCAAATCGTTATGGTAAGCTAGTTTTTTTCCCCGAAAACTAGTAACTGGGTTTACCTAACAAGTTGAGAGTTAACCTTATGCCAAAATTTAGGTCTGCCAATTAGAGCATGTCACTTCAGTTCCAATATCAACTCGAGTTTGATTGACATGACAAATCGCAAAACTATGTTGGACATCGTGATGGTGCAGTGTTATTTAACTGCCTGAAAGTCCAATTCGCATGACATCAGAGGGATAATCGTTTCCAGGGAACTGATATGAAAGTTTTAATAAACTTATAGAAACTTAAAATTCGCATGAAGGTGTTTGGCTAGCCAATTTCGCGAAAATGATCGATACTTTCAAGACATCTTCGGAGTAAGTTATGATGGAGAAGTTTTTGATTTAGGGTAATAAATTTTATCAAGCACCATCCTTAGTCCGGTTATTGTAAGCTTGAGGTGAGAGGCTCGAAGGGCTTGGGTAAATTTATTTTGCTTTTAGCCACATTGCTACCTTGAAAAGGTAAGGCCATTCACCGTCTGCGCATCAGTAAGCGGCAAGAGTCCGTTTTCGCATAGCACACCGTATGTTTTTCTTTCTAGCCAAGATCAGCAACTAATGCTGTTTTTGAAGCTGTTTCACCATAGTGTTAGGCTTTGACATAGTGTAGGCAAGCCTGGGCCAAGGTTTTGGTCCCGCAGGCTAGACCAAGACCCACTCCATTTCTATTTACCAATGAGGA
Source organism: Taenia solium (assembly GCA_001870725.1). NCBI lineage: Eukaryota > Metazoa > Platyhelminthes > Cestoda > Cyclophyllidea > Taeniidae > Taenia > Taenia solium. The sequence goes on along the minus strand of MIEF01009187.1, from coordinate 21,379 downwards.
CCTGACATCAAAACTCATCCAAGGCTTCCAAGTTAACTTCAAAACACAAAATGAAATACGGTAGGTAGCGCTTGACATGTTTCTCCGAACATCAGTTTTGGAGTTACTTATAATAATGCATGCTACTAGCAGCTAATTATCAAATCGCCTGACATTGGCTAAGGTGTTTAAAAAATGAGGTCTGAGAGGAAAAAACACAAAAACAACCCTGAAAAAAACTCACAAAATTCCTACTACTTCTCATCACTCAACAAAGTACTAGTTTATTTCTTCTACAAATGGCTACCAGTACATCAGAGGTCCTCCGCTAATCGCTGCTCCGGATGACCATATCACAAAATTATCTAGAAATACAAGTGGAATGAATAGAAGGATGTTCTTGACACGAGAGTATAATGGTAGTTGGCTCCCGAGTTATGCAACAGATGAATGAAATAACGATAAGAATCATAAGCTAACACAAAAGGTCGATTCTGATTTTGGGGACATGAACTTTGACAAAGTTTGGTTAAAATACCGGACACCAGGATTTCATTGGAGCATTGACCGCTAGAATCAAGATTTTGGGCTCTCGTTGACATCATTGACCACCTTCATTGCAATTTAAGAACTAGAAAAAGACATAAACATCCTCCTCAAACAAAAACATGGGCCACCATCCACTTCGCTGTTCCAAGGTTAACAAATCTGTTTGCGATTCACGATTTGGTGGGAACAGAAGCACGACAACGCGGTAAGGAATGCATGCCACATGGTTATAGTGCAGTAACACATATGTAGTTCTAGTATCAAATGTGCTAATGTGTTCTTTGTTCCCGTATTTGCCTAAGGGAAGCTGGAAGTGAAATAGAATATAATCGTTTAGAATGGGGAACACGAAATTATTTGACCAAGGACAGACACAATGAATGCCCGTTATAAATAAATATGAACGAATGAGGCAACAATTCCAGGTGCACCGAAAGGGGACTCTACTCGTGAGGCAGAAAGGCTGCATGAAAATGGTAGTTTTAGGTAATAAAGCAAACAAAAGCAAATTAATTTCTCCAAACTATAGTGTATGCCATTTCTTCCCAATCTCGACTCAATAAGTCGTAAATAAGAGCTTTAAAACCAGATCAAACCAATTTAGTCGGGGCGGCTTAAGTCAAGAGGCTACCTTCGAATGAAATAAGAGCCATGAGTGTAACCGAGGGAGGTCTGACAAACAGAGAGATGCTAAAAACTATCCAAATAACATTTTCTGTATAGAGTAGATAGAATTGAGTTCCTTCATAGAGGCGGAATGCTCATTTTAAGCAATGACAAAAAACGGAATAAATTCAGGTTGCAGATGTCGCTGAATGATACTTCAGTAACATGCTTATGTCCCAAAACTCACCTTATCCACAGCGTTTATATCGGCCCCCATTTCGAGAAGGGTGCGAACAAGTGAGCAATTTCCATGGTAGGAAGCGAAGATGAGCGGAGTGAAGTCAGCCTGAAACAAATATGCCGGAGAAAAGGAGGGCGATTAGAATGCAAGCTTGTGTCAAGGCAAAAAAAATTGTGTAGCTTATTGTTTACTAAGGAGGGTACATATAAATTATTCAGAAGATGGTAATATACCCTCCACTTCTCTGACGTGAAGAGCTACATTGTGGTAATCTGCCGATGGCAATCATTGTGTAATACTTCTAGATGGGATAGCCAACAAATAAGTCAGCCTAGATTTAGTTTTGTCAATGCAAGATAATGACATGTCAAACGAAAATCCAGCCTAGAAGGAAAGAGGTGCTGTCAGGCCGAGTGCAACGAGTGGTTTGCATTATGTACGACAACTCAAAACACGCATATGATCTAGTACAGAGCAATAATGTGATCCTGTGCTTCCAGTAATCTTCCTATTCTCATGGGTTGAAGGTTTTCCGGTGGGCAATGGAGGCAGAACAATTTTAAGAAATTCATGATTTGAGTTAATTCATTGGGGAAAAGGTCATTTATTCACCTAAAAACAGTTCGACTTTTGGAACCCAGAACAAAGGAGCGTTTCATGTTGCATGAGGAGGAAGTATGAGGCATATTTCGTCATACAAGCAAGCAGTTTTCGAGGCGGTATCAATAGGTCGAATTCTGTGGAGTACCTTGATGTGATTGATATTTGTCCTTCTCAAGACATCTAGGTGATCTATAACTCTAAATGATAATCGTGTTGCAGTCGTAAATAATGTCGACATTTGTAATACATTACATATTTCGTATAAACAGTTTAGCAAATGGACTGCATTCATGTCTTACCAAGCACTGTTAAACCCACTTCAACTTGGTCTAAGCCTAGTGAAACATATCCAAAAGCTAATGGTCTCACATTCGACTCAATCGTAGACTGCTTTTGCATTGGTAGACTCGTTCCACACGGCCCATGTAATTATGCATTCAGTGGGTTACCTTTGCCAACAAGCGCGGCGCGATGGACTTGCGATGATTACACGGGCCCAGCAGACACGAAATCATGCATTCCAAAGAGGTGCCCGACAGGCTCATAAAATGCTTAAAAGGCACGTCACGGCGCCACGCCAACGCTTTGTTTGACAAATACTGGCTAAGTCTAGTGAAAAGTCCAACAGGCTACTTTGTGTTGCGATGTAGGCTTATTGCTTGACAGGATTACATAAGAAAGATGATGAGAGAATGGTGTCTCCGGTCCTTTTCAGGCCCCATACATAGGCAGACTGAATATGTTTACTGTCATGTCGCCAGGATTGTGCATTTTGCATTGAGATTTTCTTTTAAAATAGTGGTTTTGTGTTTAGATTACTGGTTGATAATAGTGAACCGGATCTATCTAAAAATAATTCTTCCCCATGTCATTGTATATCTTCACAATAAACGTTGCATAAATTCCCAGGCCCTAATTTCTAAGCTGAGTTGGCAAATCACTTATGTTTGCTATCAAAAGTAAGAAAGTAGAAAGCAAGAAACAAATTTGGTGGCACAATGGAACAATAAAGCCTCTGGGTTGTGGGAAGCGAAGTTCCTCCGAGCTTCAGGTGGCTGGAAGCCTTAAACGCTTAGACGCAAGGTCACTTAAAAACAAATTCTTACGACTGTTGGCAGTCTTCGGAGGCCCTGAACGACAGGCCGTTATTACAAATTCGTTCTAAGATATCCATTATATGACTAATCATGCAGGTAAATACTTCTTCCGTAGTGTGATCGTCATGACTCCCATCACAGGATAAATCAGATTTTGAAAGGAAGCTTGATGCTGATGGTGTAATTTCCTTAGGTAACAAGGTATAGATGAATATAGCCCGCCTGCTAACTTTTAACAGCTTATTATTATTTAGACAAATACGTAATGCTCAATAGTTGGGGATGTTACTACGCATCATTAAAATCATCATGTTTGTGTGTGTCAATTTCGCTTCATCATTTCGGTTATAAATGGGTGGTGGTTTGCTTGAATCAACTGTTGGACGTACCACAAGACACGCAGCACGACCATCGTTTAGGGTTATGGATCAAATTAAAAGCTTGAAGAAGAAAAACATCAGCCACACTAATAAAACGACGCAAAGATTTAGGTTTGTTAATGTTTCTCCGAAAAGTAATTCAACATTTAAAGCGATTGGCCCCACCTCTTCCACTTATGCAACGTGGACAACTCACCTATTTTGGGCGCAAAAACGTCAGCAAGTTTCCTATTTCAAGGAGTGCCCAATCAACTGTGACTTTTCAGGAATGCCCAGAAAATCTCCTCCTCCATTAAGTGCGCCTCAGTCGCTTGGGGAAAACATTGGTTTCAACAGGCATTTGCGTGTGTGCATGTGCTAATAAAACATTTTTCGCTTGAAGAGTTTCCATCCACCGTCCAGAGGCAATCGAAAATAGCCAGGTTAAAAATAAAGGCCAGACGGAAACGTAGGTGGTCAAGATTAGGCTTTTACTTCAGGGAAAGGAAAGCTTTGTAAAAGTGAAGTCCGCAAAAGGATTATATACTCTAGTAATAACTAGTCCAATGATTGTCATGTTTTGAGGAAACTTTACCCTTCATTTGACTCTCATTTTAGAAAAACACCTACCTTTTTTCTCACCTTCAATCCTTCAACCGTCAAGTGATTGTGACAATTCGTTGTGTCAAAAATGCTAAAGCATGTGAAATGTAATGAATTCCCATCAAATTCACCCTCCACTCCTACCAAACAAACTGCCAGTGTTTCCAGCATACCGAAAATGGAGTGTCCTTTCGAAATGTTGGAAGCATTCCACCTCAACTTCCTCCCACAAGTTGGAACATCTTTTCGCGCTATCATTACTACTGTCAGTAGTCCACAGTGCCGCTAGTCACCTTCCATCCTCCCCTTCCCCCATTACAGTCATCCATCATTACAGGGTGAGTCTCTTCCCCACGCATCTCGCACTCTCTTACTCAAACTATGCTCTCTTTTCACATTGTGCCTTGTTCCCAATGCGTCGCACCACTCATTGTCACCGCGATGGTCTTGTGTTCGAGTTCACTGTTGACGCAAGTGCGCCTGTTTTCCTCCCTGTCTGTGTGTATTGCAGTGATGGCGGGGAATCCCCACTCTTTTAATAGGTGATGTGCCAGCGCTAGGCTTGTGTGCCTTCAAAGGTAACAAATTTGTACTCAAAGGCTGAGCGGTATCTTTGTCGAATTTTGAATTTGTGTACAATTTTCTATGATGCCTAGTACAGGCCTACACCCTCTCCTCCGTTTTCTTTGATGTGTTCTAACAACAAATGGTTAAGCGTTCGTGTGCTTGGAAATTCCTAGCTGCAATTCTTTGAAAATGGTGTACCAATATTACTCACTATCAATGCCTCAGAGTAAGCTCGACCATCCCAACCCAGTTGCTTTCCCTTTTTTTTGCCGTGACATCATTTGCCATTACACTCTGTGACTGTTTCCAGTGCTAGAAAAACTAAAATTTGATGTATTAATCTACTCCTAGTATAGTCTTGGAAACTCAAATCATCCGTTTGGAATACATAATCAAATGAAAGTAGAATTACCATAGGCCGACATGGTGAACAGGCGCCTGGTGCAAACAATAAAATGAAAGTGTAACATACGTGACAGTGATGGCAGCTAACTTGGTAATGGATATAATTTACTCATACTTGAGGCATGATTCACTTTGTTCGCACAGTTATCTCTCTGGTTTAATAATGATGATAATTTTCTTGATGGAGAATGCGCATAATCTTCTCAATTAGGTACTTTGGTTGGGCGGAATATTTACACAATTGCAGCGGATTTGATTTCATCATATTGAAGACTCTTCGTTAATATGCTCGCAACCACTGCCAAAAGTAGTCTTTCATGAGGGTTACAATGGGTGGCAAATCATGATTTTTGGTCTGAGCGTGATTACATCTTTTTTGTTTTCGATCAACAGTTAAAGTCGTCAGTGAAGCGCTTCAAGGTAACATGAATTGTTTATTCCAAGACGAGTGACTTAGTGAATTGATTCGGATCACATTTTCAGGTGACAATGATTTTGCTACCTCGTTTTTCGTGATTAGTTATGGCAGTGGGATTTGTGCATTTATTGCTGCGTTTGTGTTCACAAGCAATTTGGTGTGGATTTCCCATGTGAAAATTCCCATGCATTCTTCTCATTCACAATGCGGTTTCGTAGGACTACTTGGTTTGGGGCATTGTTTAAAATGCCTAAACTCTTATCTCACACCCATTTTCACGTGTTAAACGCATGACTTAGTGGTCGAAGAAAAAAAACTGATTATGACTCTGTTTTAGTGCCTAGTTTCTATTGAAAAGACGGTGCGAAGATTGCACAAAATGGTGTGTCATGTACTGCATCTACCGATCCAATAACCTCAACAATTTCCTTGAGTTAGAAGCAAAGCCTCTGAATGAAATACTGGATCCAATGCTCATATAAAAGGTGCACCTAGCCGATCATATCAATCCAGAATGGCATACGAGGCCTTTCGTGAGTTTCGCACCGATGTTCCGTAAACAGAGGCAGCATTCTTTAATGCAATAAAAAGCGTATCGTGACGTAAACCTGATAGTTCACTTTGAACTGACGACAACGGTCCAATTAATCCATGATTTTCGGTGGAAAATTTTCTCGATGGGCTTAAAATACCACTTGCATTTTAAATTACATCAGCAGACACTTTGTCTTGATTACGTGGGTTTTTTTTTAAAAAAAAAACTCCATTGCGTTCTTTATTCGATGTTTACATTGAAACCACAAGAATGACCTACCTTTCTTATTCAACAAAAAAGTACATCTAGCTGTATACAAGACGGTAACACGTTTCTGAACTATTCTAAAAAGCCCATCAAGAAAATTTTTAACTTTTTTTACCAGCATTAGAAGCAGTCGCAAAGCGTAATGGCAACTGGTGTCACGGCAAAAAAGCAAAACATCTGGGTTGAAATGGTCGAGTTTCCTCCGAGACATTGGTAGGCAATGTATTGCGACAACATTTTCAAAGAACCGCAGCAAAGGTTTTACAGGTTCCCAAAATACCAAGCACTGCTACTTAAACGACACAAAGAAAACGGAGGAGAGGGCGTAGGCCTGTACTAGGCACCATAGAAAATTGTACACAAATTCAAAATTCGACAAAGATACCGCTCAGCCTTTGAGTACAAATTTGTTACCTTTGAAGGCACACAAGCCTAGCGCTGGCACATCACCTATTAAAAGAGTGGGGATTCCCCGCCATCACTGCAATACACACAGACAGGGAGGAAAACAGGCGCACTTGCGTCAACAGTGAACTCGAACACAAGACCATCGCGGTGACAATGAGTGGTGCGACGCATTGGGAACAAGGCACAATGTGAAAAGAGAGCATAGTTTGAGTAAGAGAGTGCGAGATGCGTGGGGAAGAGACTCACCCTGTAATGATGGATGACTGTAATGGGGGAAGGGGAGGATGGAAGGTGACTAGCGGCACTGTGGACTACTGACAGTAGTAATGATAGCGCGAAAAGATGTTCCAACTTGTGGGAGGAAGTTGAGGTGGAATGCTTCCAACATTTCGAAAGGACACTCCATTTTCGGTATGCTGGAAACACTGGCAGTTTGTTTGGTAGGAGTGGAGGGTGAATTTGATGGGAATTCATTACATTTCACATGCTTTAGCATTTTTGACACAACGAATTGTCACAATCACTTGACGGTTGAAGGATTGAAGGTGAGAAAAAAGGTAGGTGTTTTTCTAAAATGAGAGTCAAATGAAGGATAGAGCTTCCTCGAAACATCACATTTATTGGACTAATCACCACTAGAGTATGTTGCTCTCTCACATCGAGATAAAAGCCTGTCAATTCCACTTTTATTTTTGACCCGAATAGTTAGTTTGCCTCTGGACGGTGCAGAGGAATGCTTCAAGTGAAACAAGTTTTATTTATAGCGGATTGAAAAAAAGCAAACAATTGCTCTCAAATGGGAGATATATTATGTAGCTGCTCTAAATGCTACACTTTTCAACGGCCACACAAAGGCCTATTAACAACAATGCTGTTCCCTAGCGACCGAAATTTATCTAGTAAAAAGGAGATTTTCGGGAACTCTCGAAAAGACACTTTGGATTAAATATTTACGGAAGCAGATAACTTAGCAAACATAAATATTATCATCGTATTTCTAAGACAATGAAAAGGAAAGGAAGCATGTGAAACGTTGTGAAGTCATTTGAATGTGGATAACTAAAGCACTGAATTTTGATAGCTCTCTCTACCTGACTACCTGAAGTGATCAACACAGTTTCACATTAGGGAGCGTTTCTGTCCAAGCTAAGTGTGTAATGCATGCAAATCACTTCTTGATGCAAATAACACAGCAATTGAATTATTTCCTCTTGGAAAAAAAGCCTGATGACATAGTTACAAGCATGCCATCAATCCGGAAATGAACAACTCAAACATTTCTGACACTTGGATAGCAAATAAATTGCATTTTCAAATAAGGCTTTGATTCCTTTAAATAAATTTGAAAGATAAGTAAATGGCACATAAGTTAGAAAGCTACAATGAGTTTTCGTGATGAAGACCCAAACTAGAGTCGGAAAGGGAGGATACTAAGAACGCAAGTAAGAACCTCATTTGGCTAAGGTTAGATGGCAAATGATGGCACCCATGGTGAAAAAGGAAGAAACTCTACGAACAAACTAAATTCAATCCTATTAGCACGCATAATTTCTACAGTTTAATGCGCTACAGTTTTCTTCTCAAAAAGGATATACATTATTCCACACCGAAAGGGACAGCCTTTCCACTTAGTTATAGCATGAAAAAAAAAGATGCAAATTACTTTGTGACGCTTAATAGCCCATGCTATCTCTTTCCCGAGGAACTAAAAGCTTTTACGTGAAAACACCAACTCCAAATGGAGGATAAAGAAGTAGTTTTGCCGCTTATTTGTGGGTTAACAGACAGAATAAAACGATTCGACAATGGGCTAGGAGGGACGTAGGAACGTAGGTGTTTTATTGAAAACCTTACTTAATGTCGAGGAAAGGGCATCCAAGATTCCCTGTTCAGAAGGAGGGTGGGGGTGGGTGAAATCACGCAGCTAATGGGACTAAGAGCTAGCAAGTACCTCCCATTAATAATAATCAGAAACACAAAATACTTGGGAGAAAACACAAAAATGTACTACTTTAAGCAATAAATTATAAAGATCTGTATAAAGGACATCGTAAGCACCAAGTATGTGTTAGAACAGTGCTTGGTGCCACGTACTTCTGTGCACAAGCGGAGCTAAAGACATCCTTGCTATTAAAGATGGTTCACACCAGTATGAGCATGGAGGCTAATATTAGTTTCACTCCAATAACGATTACATGGCGTTGCCTCACCACATTTTGATTAGCTATCACTTTTGTTTAAAAAGGAAACCTGTGGTTTCACAGAAGGCATACTTCCGCTTTAGTGAAGTATGGAAATGGGACGCAAACGGATCTGTAATGGTTGAAATTTCGAGAAAATTTATTAGCCAATTCTCCTTTGCCAAAGGTCTGACTATTGGCGAAAATACGCGTGTACAAAAAAGCACTAGCTAAGCTTGCGCAGTAATCAAACGGCAATTTAGACAAAGGTTAAACTTGACTAAGCTAAGCAAATAACAAAGAAAACAGAGGAAACAAGATAAAGCATGAGGGATTGGCATGAGCCCCTCAAGAATACCAATCGGTGCAGGAGGAAGGGAAAGGTAATAATAGGAATAAAAAGTCCACCAGAGGAAAGAACACACTTTCGATGCTGATCTTGGAGCTACTACAAACTACTAAAAGCGGTGATCAATGCGGCTGATAAGTGAGTATTTATGGTCAGTTCAGACAGCATGCGAAAAACTACGAATAACTTGGTGAGGGAATTGTAAAACTAGGGAATCGTATGGATATCGTTAGGGTCTGAGGGTTAATCCAACCTAAAAGGGATCTACACTTACGCTTGAAACTGTCACAGCGCTCTGTAATCCAAATACTTTGGCTAGATCATGTTTCTTGGTTCAGCGGCTATTGTTGGACAAAGGCAAACTAACCAAAAATGCCCACGACAACTAGCTTAAACAAGTGACTAGAAATTCCCACACAGTGAGGTTAGTTAAACGAACACTTAAAGGCGGATGACATAAAAGAAAGCTGTAGAACCACCGGCCGACCACCTCTTGTGATTTTGTGACCCTAATCTCCATGCTAAACGAAATCATTCACATGGTGAACGAAAAATGCGTGTGAAGTAGAGGCGCGATGAACTGTAAAGACTAGAGAAGTAGTAAAATTTGTGTGGCGCATATGGAATGACAAAAAAATAGGTGTTAGCAGCGCGAGCACAACCCACCACAGGTTTCTAAGGCATTACCGCTCTTAAAATAAGTGTCTATGTGGTAAAGAGCAAAAGATTAGAAGGGCGGTCTGAGACATCTTGGGGTTGGTTTTATGATGCGACTAGAGAGGAGTTGAACATAGGGTTTCAGGGCCGAATGGACTGATTCGGAGTAAACAAACACTGTTATGCATCCGGTAACATGGGTAGTTAGGAGACGTCGTTCATGTAATATCAGCGACTCACAGCTAAGGGCTGCCCCCAACAGTAATTGATGTCTTCAGTAGAGGTAAATAAATCCACCTTTATATCAAAGGACTGTGCCTCCTGTAGGGCAAGAAGTAAATTCCATTCTCCTCATCGAGTCATGTTTCACAAACAGATTGGTTAGGTCTATGAAAAACAGCCGCACCTCTAGTTTTTAAACAGCAACTGAATCGCTGATTTTAGAAGTGCACTTCTTGATGGTTTTACTGTAGCAGTGCATCTTCTTTTGCGATCCTGATAGATGACTTTTAAATAGCTATCTATCACGACTTCAGCCTGCAGGTGTTAGATGAAACGAAACTTAATGGGTGATAAAAAAGAGTTCAGTATTCTGAATCTGATAATTTTCAAACACATACTTCACAATTTACCGCTAAAACTTCCTGCATTCAAACTAATATAGCCTGCATTTAACACGATGCCCAGAAGGGTAGTAAGACCGCAAGAGGCCAAGATTTTCAGCCCTGCATATAACTCAGAAGCAACAAGTGGCTCATGATGGCAACAACTGTCAGGTGAGTCAGAGCCTGACATGCACACAATCCGACACAGCACAGCGGAGAAAGGACACTAGACCGACCACAACAAAACCGGAAGCAAGTGTGAAAAGGTGAAGGTGGGAGGATGTTTACCCATGCCGATTTGCATGAATGTAAAACGTTCGCTGACAAATAATCTTCCAACGTCACGTCACACCAAATGCAGGTGCACGAAAAGGGGAACACGACCCTGATGGCATTTCAGTGGACTACATAATGGAAAAAATAAAATTCACAATTGGCATACAGGGAAGAGGACGGAAGGCTTTGGACAAAGGTCAAATTGGAGGACCCTAGCACTGCCAAAAAGATCTTTCTTCATCCTAAAAAATAAATGATAACGAGAATCCCGACCGTTTTCCAAAATGACACATTCATTCGGCAATTTGAAGTCCCCCCGAAGATGACTTATCTTAGCAAAAGATAAAGTTGATTTAGTACCCAAGCTGGTGAAACTAATCTATTCAAAGGAGATTTGCTGGATTGATGTTCCTGAAGTTCTCGAATGTGTTCTACGACTCCGATGGAATTATTGCGAACATCAAATACCTTTATTGAATTTCCTCCATGTATCCACAGCAGAACGACCGCCTTTCGGTCTCACGTTCTGCGTGAACTTGTCGGTTAAGTTTACGTAGTTAGTAGTTTATCCGCAACTGTTTACTTCGAAAACAATTATTTCGCAAAGTGAACTTCAGGATTGGGTTGAGCATCTATCACTGTTTATCTTAGCCGTCTATAATGAAAGGCATTTTGTACCAAAAAAACTTCCTATTTTTACTAGATTCGTTGTCAACTTTCACTTTTCCTTCGAGTCTTGGAGCTTGATAAATGGTCGATTCACGTTAAATACGTATCCACGAGGGAAATACTTTACAGTTACATGAAGCGGAAAGCCGATTAGTCTTTGTTCCGTTAGTCTTTTACGCGGGAGGAAATGCAACAGAGTGGGGAAGGGAAGTTAAAAAGTTGAAAGCAGGGGCAAGGGATATTCGATTGGACCAAAAAATTGCATGGACCCGATGTTATAGCCCAAAAAATCTCATTACCGTGGGATGAGCCTTATGCTAATCTTGAATTGGCAGAAAATGTCCAATGTCTTGAAATGCCTTGAAAGTGATTAATTGGTTAATAGCCATGAGGGAGTAAATACTGAATTTGTTAAGAAAAGTATAATGTCGCCCATAATATGGGCTTTATTTTGTAAAATTGTGGCATATTACATCTTGAGGGTCTGATAAAGTTATAATTCCAAACTATGGCCTCGGATGATGGGCTGCAGATGACAGCATTCAAAAATGGAGAACTTGGCGTTTACAGAAAAAAGAGTTTGAGGTTTGACGTAAAAAGCCGGCAATTTAGACAGAAATGAGCAAAACTTTGAAGGAGGTATCAGTTCCGTGGGACAAAAAACAAGGTCAGTTAATGGATTAAAAGTTAAACGAAAAAAAAATGGGTTGCGGAGTCGTTACAATCCACGCAAGCCAACCGAATAAATTCACACAACCACGATAGTTGAAGGTAAATAGCGGTAGAGAAATTCTTCAAGTACTCTATTTGCTTTCGATAAAACGTTGTCCTAGCCACTTCCAGTTCTGCCTCACCCTTATCTCCAATGTGACTGCTACTTGGAGAAATACCATCAAGTGTCTACGAAGGGTGGGTTCTGAGCTTCAGCTTCACCTTGGGAAAGGAGCTGGGCTGGGCTCGTGAGGCAGGTAAGTTTGAATCACACCTACTCGATCCCACCGAAGTTTGAACAAGCCATAGAATAGCGGGATCTAAGCTCCATAATACTCGCATTAGGTCAATGGAATTTTACAAATTTTCACAAATTACACCAGTTCACTGGATCAAGCTGTGTCGAAAGCCGCACGAACTGTTCGGCCACCTGACAACTTTTGAGTGCACGGAAGCACAAAAGCAGGATTGGTGATTTCAACAATTTAAATGATGATACACCTCCAAAGTATACGCATATTCTTGGCGAAGAGAATTTTAATGAATTTATTATTAAGGCTTATAATGGCTAATACGCTCAGTAACGTTGGTGAACGTTCCCCAGGAATGCATGAATACAATGATGTGTTGTTGATGTGGTAAACTTCCAAAAGCGACAAAGCGCTGCCCATCGCCGATCAAGAGTGAATGCAAATTGTGCCTTTGTTCCTTTAATCCCCCAGAGAAAAGGTGCAACAGTACATAAAAGAGAAGCCAAAGAGCCGACTGCAAGGGCTAACAAAGGTATCTAATTGGGCCAAAAAATCGCACGAATTCGATGTGATTCTCAGGCCTCTACTTAAGGCGAGGAGATGAGCATTGTGACAATTTTGACTCACTGGCAAACATCAAAGTTTTCAAAGCGATGAAGTTTGGGTGTTAGATCCAGGTAAACAAAAGCCAGAAGGCCAGCTGCTCACACGCATTTACATAATCGAAGATGTCAATCTCCACGACCCGCGATGTGCGGGCTGAGAGTATCAAAAAATAGCGTGACTTCATTTGTAAATTTTCTCTCTTAGCAGAGAGTATGTGTCAACAAGTTTTGCTTTAGACGGCAAGGCGAGGGTCACTGACCGTTTTGGGGTCATATACGAAATTTTGAGATTATCTGCTATGGGGGGGCTGTGAATGCCTCCGTTTGCTATCTAGTAATGGTGAATCTTCGCGCCACCATCAGTAATTACTTAGTCTAGGAAATTGTCACCTCCCACACGAAGACATCCAAAATTGAAAAATTGGAATCATTAGCCCATATGACAGCCTTCTGATAGGGAACTTCAACCTCATATTAAGCGCATACGGTATCAAAAGTAAGCCCCTACTGTCAGCCCACCACCGATTGTGATAAATCGGCGATCTTCGAAGCCACCTTTGTCCCAAAGCGCCAAGTCATTCAGTAGACCACGATGGGAGTGAAACCGTAAATCAAAAGTAGTCACATGAGAATCCCCAATGTTAATGAATCTCTCTAGATATTTGGATTAATAAGTGTTAAAACCTTCTAAAGAGAGGAACCCTGTTTGTGGTAGTAGTGAATCTGTCGTAAATGAGTCAAAATCGGTGACGTTGATGAAAATAATACCCAAGGATTTACAGATGATGAATGCGTAATTTATGTGTGAAGACCATGGGAAGGCTAATTACAGTAGATGACGAAAGCAGCGACGAAATAAGTGGGATGCAAATTTCTAAGGTCCATAAAGAGAAAATTCTTCGGGTAAATAAGATGTGGGATTTTATGCTGGAGGTACCTACATCCGAAGAATTCAAGAAAGTTCAACTTCAACAGTGCTGATAGATTTGTCTTTTATAAATGATAAAGTGCAGCAGAAGAATAGGATTCGACTCTCCTTACACTTTGGCCTGAGCAATTAGTCTACCAGCCCTTCGGATACCTTTTAATAAGCCTGCTTCAAAACACGTATGCTTTTCAGTGTAGGTGCCTTAAAATCGTGAAAATATAGCAAAAGGCATCCACTTTGAGTGGCGAAATCTGCGGAAAACCGTTTAAAAAAAGCCAAAACTCCACCAAATTATGGTGATAATCTCAGTAGTGGGCCCCCTATGATCGCGATAGGAAGAGCTTACAAATAGATGAACTGAAATGCTCCACAAATAAATTGTGAAAATATGACACCTCCCCGTGCTAAAAGAAGCGATGAAACGGCAACAGGGTTAAAAGAAATAAAGTGCTTCAATTTGTTAAATTTTAAAGTTTCTTTATGATGGTGACAGATTAATATATGACCGCCATTTCAGTCGTATGGTAAAGTTGTGATGGTCACAGGAAGCGCCGGGGACGAGACTCAAAAGGAGAGGGGAAGGGAACTACGTAACAGCGTGGTACGTCCTAATCTCAGACCTGAGCACATGAATCTTCCCAATCTCCCACAGTGTGACCTAAATCTTGACACCTTGGTGCTTCAAGTGTCATTCAGTTTGTTATTTTTAAAGCCAGTGACGAACTACCGTGTGCCACAAAGACTTGAGAGATAACTCGGAAAATACAGAACTCTACCACAAAGTTATAGATGGTGAACGAGTTTGCCCAAGGTCAGCTACGAGGTGAAAGCGTAATAATGATTGTTTTGACTGCAGTAACTGACACCTACCTCAGAGTCCCAGGCGTTGGTGGGTGAGGAACGGAGTTCGAGGGAAGAGTCACCAGGCTTGAGGGGCACCCAGTCAGTTAGCATCATCACCTGTCTGTGCTGCATCTTTCCATTTTCGCCTGAGGCTACGGGGTCTGAGTAACCGTTCTGCGTAACAGCTTTCTAAAAAAAAGTAAGCGGATCCCGCATCTCGTCAAAGGAAACGTTCGGAATGAAATGGTTTATTTGCTTCGGAGGTCTTCAATCCTACAATGGTATTTTTTCCTACCTTGCTTGAGAACTCACAAGATAGTCGAGGTTCTCAGTACGGTGATATGCAAACCAAGTAAACGGATTGATAAAAATGACTCTCCGATTTAAGTATTTGTTGGATCCCCCAAGGGAGAAGTGACCATAGAGCTCACTGTAAATTTGATCATTGACCACGAGAAGGATACAGTGATGAAAGTGTACAAATTTGCATATAGGTTACTAGCATTTATAGGGGGTAATATCGGTGACCGAAGGAGACACTCCAATCACGGCTAGGCACAATCAAGACAAAATTTGGTAATTACTCAGCTTTGACTTAAACTGCTTATGAAAACCACCTTTTTCCAATGCCCTACTTTAATTGTCTGTGCGACCATAACATCAAGTCAAAATTGTCGGTGGTAACTGACAGAAATACGACCAAGGTATGCAATTAATCATAAGATGTGGGTGCCCAACTCTGTTAATAGGGGCCGCCTGAAAATTTGATTTAAATTCCTGTTTAGATTTGGTCTGGCTAGCGCTTGGCAATCCTCATTCAAACCAGCATTGTAAAAAAGCATCACCTCTAACAGACCGATTTCCCTAACCAATCTTGGCGCCACAAACATGACATGCGTTCTTTATCCATTTATGACAGCTGCTTGCAATAAATCAAATTGCAAACACATTGGATCAGCTTAAAACAATTTAGAGTAGATGGAGACGATTTTTCTGGTCTGAAGATAACCACATCTGCTTTCGATTGTTGACTAGGAGATGAATTGCCACTTTGGCAGTGTAAGTCTTGGTGAGATATTAGCAATAATAAAACATCTGAACCGTAGTGGTTGAGTTCCCTAATAAGACCTTGGTAGCGATTCTCAAATGGAAAGCTACAGGATGTGTGTTCATTCAACCGATTACTGGATCACATCCCATGGGTATGGGAAGGGGAGTTGCGGTTAAAAAATTAAATACAAATGAGATGTGAAGTAGTGAAATTATCTCAGAACACACAATGCATGCTAGTCAGTAGCCTTACATCATAGGAACGCAATAGTGGTTTTAGAAAGCTTTACCTTCAATTCGGAAGCATGCATTAAGTAGTGTCTGCACAGTAGGAAATGTACCGAAATAGCAAAGGATTCCTCCTCTATCAGTTGGTCTTAAGTAAGCAACTGCCTTGGATTACGGAAGGTCGTTCCCATATGATGATTAGATGTTGTCCAAGGGATGACGAAAATAAAGAAACGATAAATTACCCATATTCTTGGCGATGGAGGTCAATAGTTGTGTTTATGTAAAGGCGAAACGGCCAGTCTACATTCTGAGTGAATGAGCATGACCTCCACTGTAACCATATGGTATATTTATAGTCCTTTTACCTCCCAATGGGGGAGACTCAATTTATGTGTGACAGCGCATAAAAGTTTCCGATGTACTTGCGCAACTATGAGTTTGTGAACGCATGTGAATCATAAGAACGAACCGTTTTCCCAGAATCGGAGACCATCTCCAGCTCCCTCATGCGGCTCACTAAGAGGCGCAGACAGATAACGAGGTCGTCCTTTTTCTCTGATTTGCTACGGCACAACTCGTGCAAGGGGTTGCGACCATCCTGTAGAAGAAGAAACGCATATGAACGCATCACACACAAATCTAAGTAGTAGAATAAATGGTAGTCTTGTAAAAGCGCCTAGTAATTTCTGACTTACAAGTAAATTAACCAAATAACATGGGTGTGGGCATAGAATAAACTAAATTAATACTAAGAGGCTATTAAACGGACGAAGGTGAGGATTAATATGTGCGTAATAATAGCCAAAGTGAGGCAAATTCGTAAAATTTGCAAAACTGCACTTTCAACGCTTTAAAACCAACACCTTTACCACAACTACACACATTTAAGCAGAATGCATTTTAAAGATAACGTGTACAGACACATCCTATACAAACTCGATATGCAGCATTGAAAGGCGACTTGATAGCACTTACAAACTGAGCAAGTAATGCGATGCAAGGATCAATGGAACCTCAACATAGTAGCGTAATGGGGTGCTTTTTGAAAGAACAAAGAACTGTGTAACATCTACGCTGGCTGCTCCAAGTTACATTACGGCACACAAGAACAACCCCAGATTAATATCGACCATAAAGATCAGAATGACCGACGAAACCCTAGGCCTGCGCTGAAAAGCACTGCAACACACATGCTTTGCAGAAACAATTAAAAACAAATGAAGTTGCAAACCAAATGAACAATAGACATACTTTGTTCTTCCAGAAGGGGTCAGCGCCTCTTTCGAGAAGAAGCTTTATTACTTCCGGTTGGTTCCAGTAGGCTGCATTTGTAAGCGGTGTCCAAAATTGATTGTTAGATACATTAACTGATGCACCAGCTTCCAGAAGCACCTTGACACACTCAACATGCCCGGACATGGCTGCGTGGTGAAGAGCGGTGTTGCCGTTCTAAATACACATTGTCATAATTTACCAAAGTGCATACTATATCCCTGGCATCCACAACGCACTGCGCCTGTATTAGTAGGCGGACTATTTCTGGTTTTCCCTGAGAAGCTGCATGAATTGGACAACAGTCATGCTGAAATTAAGGGTCAACTAATTAATGCAGTAGACATACGATATTAGACTTCCAATTGACGTCAATGCCTTCGGCAATCATTTCCTTAACCAGCCATTCCCTTCCATAACTGCAAGCATCGAAAAACTTTTCTTGACGAGACTGATCCTGACCCATCACAGAGAGCACCACTAGACGAATGCCAATGCAAACGAACCGACCGCGCCTAGTTAGTGTACTGATTTGATCTGTCAAGGTCAAGACTTTATTGCTGCTTGCCGAATTTGAATATGTTGCTATTAGGATTTATCAAAAGTACTGCAAACCGTTTTCTTAGCAAATCACGTCCAATTATAATTTTTTGATCTCTTCGTTAAGTCATGTCTTTACACGCGAAAACATCTACCAAACTAAACACAGTCAACTAATATTAATTAGGTGACATTGGAAAGTATGAAATTCTTTGGTGTGTTTAATGGATCGAAGTAGACAACCTGTAAACTTTGCAGAAAATTCCAATATTACACTAACCAGAAAATCGTGAGGCCATAAATTCGGCACAAGGTGCGCTTTGAGTCATCCATAAAGACGGTGGGAGTCATAGCATGCTGATGAAAATTATATTCCCATTGTAGATAAGAGCTGAGAGTTCAGTATGCTTTGTTGGCCTAAGCCTTCCTTGAAGGCAAAAGAAGGCATAATATTAGGGTAGAATACATATGTATGTATCCAAGAAACAGCGGGATCGGAACTGCTGTCATAACTCGGGCAATACGGCCACCCAAGTGACTGTAACCGGGAACCGGTAGCCAAGCAATCAAACTACTACAATGTCACCTAGAGGAAGCACAATCTGTGCAACTTAAGGGGCAAAGTAATCAAGTGCCGAGGTAAAAATATTGAAACCTCTCTCTTTTCAAGTGTTTTTTACAGTGCTGCCCTCGGTCACAACAGAACCAGTACTTCGTGGCAAGTGCCTACGAACCCGTCCCGTCAATTATTAAATTTGCTTGATACTAGAATTATGTTCGGGTCCAGAACTCTTTTCGGCTTAGAAACTGCCTTTGAAAAGCACATGTTTTGTTGCTCTGCATAACAACTAGCTTATTCGCCCACGGTAAGGACACTGGTCCAAAAGCGAATTCATGTGGGATGAAGTTCTTTGCCTTTTTCTCGTTGACCTTTCGTTCTCTCTTCACTATTGTCTAGTTACCTATCTATCTGTGTTCTATTTGGATAACAGAGGAAAGAGAAGGCATAACAAGTTCCTTGAATTGGCATCTTTGTCATGGTACCGTGGACAGTCTCGTAACAAACCCTCCCATGTGGTTCACCGAAACGGCTTTGTCTTCTAACTTGTGAAAGCACTTCCGCAGAACGATAGACTGAAATTATCGTCGGAGGTGGATCTCACTCCCCATCTCTTCTATCAGGAGTCTTCGCAACTTTTCTCATTAACTGCAGACGTCCTTTTGCTTGTCACTTTAGAGTTTATCATTCAGCAGGCGAACTCAGAACATTTGTAATATGGAACCGATTTTGCTTGCCTCTTTATCACTACGGACTCCTGAGTCCCCCGCAAAGTCGTAAAATTGTATAGTATAGAAAATACATTACTGCTGTAGGGAGGAGTTGAAGCCACTGGCAGGGTCTGACGACTATGCCAGCAAAATGAAGTAAAATCCGGGAGTCTTATGTGCCTTTGTTATCAAATGTCGAGTCAAACAAGCTATAAAGGTGTTATATAAGGCATTTTTATTCACAGAATAGCCATTGGATAGTTTTTAAGTAGATTTTTACCTATGCAATCCATAATCAATTCCTGACTGGACCAGAAAATTGCTGAAACTGGAAAGAAACTGAAAGGAATTTTTGACTTTAGCCACCGCCACTGTCTTTGCCACATTGGCTATCCCTTCTTTAGCTGTTTGGATGAAAGCTTAGTACTTTCATTTTGTGCCTTAAAAACCACTGAAAATGACTTTACCACGTAGCCAAGCTTGATTTTACGAGGCCTTAGGGGATCCATGATCGGATTTGATTGTGTCATACCAGATCTTTGAGGTGCTTCTGCTTTTGCAACCTTGGAACTGCATTTGGGTCCGTAAAACTGTAGACTTCCTAGCATATCCGCATCATTTAAGCGGAATCTGTGATTCGAGGGTTCAAAACAAGGATTAACACTGAAGACCACATTGAATGTGGAGCACTTACCCGTTTATACGTCTTACACCATTGATCTCCCTGGGTGGACTGCTCTCCACCCATAGATCTGCAGCTCTGGTATCCTCATGCACGTCATTAATGAAGTTTCCTACATTCTTGCTTCCGAAAAAATTTCGAAAGTCCTTGGGTGCCATTCAGCTTTGATTTGGGTTTTCGCAGCATAACTTCCTAAAATTTCTAATCTTGGCAAAATATTGCCAACTGTGTGACTAGCTACTTGTCACTCGCTACTAGTAGTATAAACCACCAATCTTTATGTCATTTACCAAAATTATTAATGCTCGCAAAGTTATAATCCACAAAAGGGTCGCTTGGACTTCAAATGACCTGCGACTGCGTTTTAAGTATCAGTATCCATAAATATGAATCTTTGTTCACAACGGTGATGTGATAATAAATGATTTTCTATTGGACATGCTTAGCATAGGGTTTTTTGGCATTCGACAAGCGGGTTCTTCCAAGCAATGGAATGATGAGGCTATTTTATGTAGAACTTATTAGGTGTAGGGCATTTCAAATGGATTAAATGTGCGTAGTTCCCCGAGACTTCCCTTGAAGACGAAATACGACATTATACTCGGGCAGAGTACGTATTGCCAAGGGCTGCCACATGGCATTCGTAAAACAACAGAATTTGAAGTGTCCTTAATTCCGAAGCAGAGGTAAACAAGTGTTGAAAGTACTGCACTGCCCGTCATTCCTTTTGAACGTCGCCCCAGGCCCCTCTTGTCAAGTCACCGTGTCGGCCATCACAACGTAGTCGGTGATGGAAGAAATACACCCGTAATCCAACTCCGCCAGACACTTGACAATTGGCAATTCTATTAAAATTTTAGGCTTCGTCCCTTTTGGAACCATACAAAAGGAAGGGAAATATGCAAGTTATCGCTAGTTGGAAGATCACGGGCCTGATTGCAGATTCGCGGGGCTGGGGTTACGAGCACATTCCTACTTACAACTTTGTTCCTAGTTCAGTACTATCCAGCCACGTTTCTATCTAGGTTCTATTCACTTTGTTGACACCTTCATTCAGGTGCCGAAGACAACTCTGCAGCGAGCTCACCCTTTAATAGGATCCCTACTGGCCACGAAAACAGGACAGTTGTCGATGATGAACTTTATTCGAAACCCTTCTATTAGGAGTCATCACAGACCCTCCTGTCCACAATATGCAGCCCTCTTCCATTGCAATAAGGTTTAGCATCCCATAATCGGAATCAGGGTAGTTGTCCTTTTGGCTGTAACCGGTTGAACCCTTTTGACACTTGCTCATAGACCAAAGAAGTCCTGCTACTTGAAATGAATATGTTTTGTCAGCGTAGAGAGAGGCTGTTGGACTGCTGGAAGCAGGAGCGTAATTGCGGGGCCTTAATTTCTCCCAAAACTATAAACGAAGCGTTTTATTTGAGCCTTGATAACCTCTATCTTACATAAGTCAATTCAAACAGGATTTTCACGTTTTTCCCCAGATTATGATAAAAATTGAAGGCCCTCAATGGTGCACCATCCCACACTCAATGCATAAGTGCCTTCACATGCATATTTACGTCTAGTCAATTTAAGGGAACAAAAGAACTCCTCTTTTTCCACGCTGAAATAG
>MIEF01009186.1:0-13666 GCA_001870725.1 Taenia solium | reverse complement strand
TGATAGGGGTAAGTTTGTTGAGTCTCTCAATAAAAACATCCGTTGGTGCATCCTTGCCCAGTGTCCGTTGGTCTGCTGGCCTTTCACAGGCCTCGCTGGCATGGTGACGTTTGCTAATGTCGGCGGTTTTAAAGTTCACATTTGACGAATGGTGGAAAATTAAGGTTTTATTCATTACCAGTGCATTGTTTGTGGAAGAGAATATGACTGCTGAGTCAAGAGCTTCTCAACTTGAGGGCAGTGAACGATTTGAGAAGAATCTGAGGCCAAGTTTGATGTGGCTCTCAGCGCCTCATTTCGGCCTCTAGAGCACTGCCGAGCTCAAAAACAATTTAAAGTCTTCGTTATTCTATTAGATGATTGTGAAGGGCCGCCCAGCTGAGGTGCCTTTGTTAGCCTTACTTTCATTTGCTCTAGCTGATCAAAGTTGCTGACTTTAACGGGAAATAAGGATAGACAAATGCGTGCTTGCTTCAGTGAATAGATGGCGATGTTTCGCTCTTGCGAAGGCAGTCGACCGGTTTAGGTGCACCTCTTTAAGCTTCTAGCTAAGTAGAGGAGCAAATAAAACTCGTGAGAATTGTTTCAGCTTAGATGTGAGGAGAGATACCGAACATTTAGACTCCGAAACACCAAAGCATAGGTTCATGCATGATTTGTACCTGTTGCCTCATTTAAGCTTTCCATATTGCAATTCGGTTTCTCTCTAGGTGCATCTCATCGCCCCAACAGCAGCTGATCAATGCTGAAACAGAAGTAGTGTGCTGGTTAAGGAGTTGGAAGCAAGTGCACGTGGTGATATGATCTTTTTGCCTCCAGAAGAGGCCTTTGCTCCCCGTCTACCGGTTGCAAAGGATAGGAAAAGGGTCTCCTCCATGCAGTACAGTCATTGAAGAGCCGAAAGAGTCTGCACTGTGCCATCGTGAATCTCATCGCCCAGTTCGACAACATGCAATTCATTCAGCACTCCGTCTATGAGCCGGTGAGCAGCAGTCTCGCGCTAACGAGTATGTGCGTGGGGATGAACGCTCGACAGGTCGCGTCCTCGATATGACCTCAGGTGCCAATTGATCGGTTCCCTTCTCGTCCAGCTGAGGTCATGCTAATTTTGTCGTCTGGTAGGAGCTACGTTGAGTGTTCACTCTCCACCACCAACGTTACACATATTCGATAGCCTGATTTTTTGCAAATGGGGGCCCAACGTCTACTCCTCTAGGTTCCTTCGTCATTGGTTCGTTGTAACTCGCTGACTGTAAGTCCTGCGTAATCAGTGAGCTAGTTAGGTGGACAAATGAGCTTCTTAATGCGAACGAGTTGTGAATGGGATAAAAATAAAGCCGCCTAGACCTTGGCGAGGTTGTTGAAAATGGGCTGGGTGAATTCACGTTCTGTGAACAAATCATCCTCTCCTATGGCGTGCTATATGATTCGGCTATTTATGCGCCTTACAAATAGTGCGTGTTTCTTGCATTGAACAAATGCTAGCCGAGAAGACGCGTAGCACCGTAGCATTCCTCTCAATCCTCAGTGGCTTTTCTTTTGTAGTGCACTACCATAACTAACTCTTCATCATGCTTCTTTCCCATTTTTGTGTCTTCGTTGCATTCTGCCTGATTCGACGTTGGCGCCTGCTCCTTCTCAATCCGTCATGATCGCATCCATTTTTACAGAAGTGGTGGCGAAAGAAGGAGCGTTAATAAGGGCATTAATTGCTGTCAACATTGGATTGACGGCTTAAGTCGATGCTCTCCTTTGAAAACTCGAAGACGAAGATGGCTAGAAGATTTGCCAATTGCACACGCTAGAAGACACTGCGTTTGTGTGTGCTGGAGGCACAGAGCCTCTTAATTATCACGAGTCTTCACTGTGGGACTACAATTCGACCTCGTGATTATGCAGAAGAAGAAGGAGTTGGTATGGCCGATCTGCAGTGCTCTTGACGTCCATTTGGTTACATCCCTACAACTGAAAACGAAATGGAAAACTCCAGTTTCCCACTCACACACAGTGAGCAAGCTAACTACAACAGCTGGAACTGCCCACATCCTGAGTTCGGCAAGGCGGCTGCGTAATGTGACTTGTGCACAAATGTCGGTTCCTCCATGCTGCTCAACTTGCAGGCGCCACATGCACATTTCGTCAATGCTGCTGCTTTGAACATATTTTGCACCTCATTACTGTGTCAAGGTAGGACTGCAGACTTGCAGGACTACCTAAAGCGTTGTGTGAGCAGGTCAGTTGACGGGTCTCTTTGGGGCTCTGATGCAGCAGTTGGAGAGCCTGCTCGCCACTGCTTAGGCATCTAACGGTGCTGGTGGGATGTTTCTTGGGAGTTCACGTCCATCCGCCCCTCTAACCGCATCCACTGTTTACATTCCATTTATTCGCCATTCAATTTGAACTTGGATTGGAGTGGCACAACATGTCTCGTACTTCACTGTATTACTTTGTTTGTTCAAACTGCCGATTTCGGTCACTAGGGTGGCCATATTGCACTAGCCAGTTGGCCAGCCTCCGGGCCGTGCCAACAGCGAATATGCAGGCCAACGCCCAAATTTTAGTGTAATTCATTCCCTTCATTGAAAGAAGCCTTGTTGGAATTGGGTAAAAGCCTCCCATAACACCGACCGTCTCTGTTGTCGGTGTTGGACTCTAGTGGATGAATACATGTTCGACAAATATCAGGATTGTTTGACATGCCAATCTCAGCGTATTCCCTTTGAAAGTTGGGCACATGCTTGAACTGGTTTCAAATTAGTGGCTTGCAAGTTGTTAACTGCTATTCTTGAAGATGAGATTAGCACTCACTACCCTCATTGACTTGTAAATATTTATCAACATTTTCCTCCATTTCCCCAAATTTTACATATGAATAATTGGCAAGTATTGGCCACACCTTGCATTCATTCAAACTTGGCCGAAAGGTGAGAGTTTGAGCATTAATGAAAATCGGCTACATTCCGAATCAAGTTTTCCTGCCCAGCCGATTGCAGTAGCATGTTTCGCGACGACGGAGCCATTTTAAAAGAATCGAAATGAAGTGTCTGGTTTGCAGGGCTCTTGCCATGGATTTAAAGTGCCTGCGCAGCATCGGCAAGTAGATGTGCCGAATATGGAGATGAATGCCTTTTCATATTTTAAAAGCAATTTGGTTTAGCACAGTCGCTTCAGAAGTCATGGATAACTACACAGTGTCCTGGTGCTTTGGATCTCATGTCAAGCATGGCCTTGATTACCATAAAGCTCTGCGACAGTGCCGTTTTACATGGCACAAATGGCATGAAGCTGCCACTTTTTTTGGACAAAATTAACTCGGGTAAGGTTGCGTGGTTCGACTGAAATTTGAGGTAGAGTCAGGTCTACATGGCCTGTCACATGGTGGTATAGCAATTTCATTGACAAGAATCTCAGTAAACCACTTAACTTTTGGTAGAAAACTCCACACTCCATGTACATCGGTGTAGTGAACAGACAGTCGGTTAGGCAAATTGGCTTCGACTTTGTTGCGCCAGTCTCGGAAGAGCTCGAATTGGTTGTAGGCGTTGGAACTACCAATGAAACCAGACAATTTCAAGCTCATCAGACTTGCCTAATTCTATCCCGCTGGCATAATCCGCATTTGAGCGAGTGAAGTTGAACAAAAATGACAAAGTTGAAACAAAAATTGACAAATTATTATATTTGCAATTTAGCAGTTATCCACTATGAGAAGTAGCAATGATGAGGCGAACACAAACCAAAGGCGACTGGTGCATTTTCTCATGCATTCAATCTGAAGTGGGAAACGAGGGTCGCCAGATTCGGCTCGCTCAATACATCCCCCTGTTATCTTTATGAATGATACCCTCTGATATGGAGTTGCGCTGCATAGCCACACACCTAATTTATCAGTGAGTAGAGTTGATAGTACGTAGCATGATCAGGTAAACTGAGATCACCTGCAGCTGCCTGCATAGGTAAGCTGGTGACATTCATTGCTTAAATTTTTTACTAATAAGGCTTAATGTGAGCATACAACTACTTCAGCTATTATGATTTGAATGGGAGGTGATAACACAGAATCGCTTTTGCATTCCCTCGGATCATGTCTTTCTGCCCGATTCGTGCTGACAGTAACGCGGCACCGCTAGATTAATCCTGGATACATATTACCAAGTGTAGTGGAGGTCGTCTTGCTGTCCTCAGTTAAAACGCTTACTGAAACACTGCGTGATGCGATATCCAAACAGGTCACACGGTAGGGCTCAAGGACCCTATTAGAGCTAGTGGGTCTGATCCAAGTAAGTTCAATTTATGTCGGCGATTTGGTTCTTCCTTTGGGGTGCAGTGCTGGTGAAGGGGCTGAGAGCAGTGCAAAACTGTTAGTGAGAGCATGCAACCTAAAAACAGCCACTATTCTCGATTCTTCCCGGTAAATACGATGCAAGTGGGCAAAATCCACAAATTTGACATTAACTTATGTGCCCTAAAGTCAATTATTTCATTTTCTAGAGAGGACATTGTTCCGTGGGAATGGTGGCGATCAGTAAGCTCATATCTCTGGCCAATGGATGTGAATGGATGCACAGCTACTTGCGCCTGCGTTAATCGAACGGAATTAAATTCTTTGTAAAGCTTTTGTCCAAAAGTCCTGCTAACGGTGCACCGTTCTTATTTGCATGCCCTGCTACGAATTGGTAGATGGTTCTGAACACCTTCATTGTTCGCATTCCAAGTGACGCCGAGGTTTGTGGGAATTTTTATAGATAAGTTTGCTTTTTGCTTTTGCGATTTGTCTTCGATTGCGCTAGTAAAGAAAAGTGACGGGAGTCTGCGGCTGTGCGTTGACTACAGGAAATTGAACGCCGTGACCAAGAAGGACGCTTTCCCACTACCTCACATCAATGACTCATTGGATTCCCTGCACGGGTCAAAGTGGTTTTCCACTCTGGACTTAAAATCCGGCTACAGGCAAGTGGAAGTAGCGGAGACGAACAGAGAGAAGACAGCTTTCATAGTGCCAAACGGACTCTATGAATTTCAGACAATGCCGTTTGGACTATGTAACGCCGCAGCTACTTTCCAACGCCTGATGCAGACCGCACTAATGGGGGGACTATGTAACGCCGCAGCTACTTTCCAGCGCCTGATGCAAGCTGCACTAATGGGGCTTTTTCCAAAGCACTGCATAATCTACCTCGATGACATCCTTGTCTTTGGCAGAGACATGCAGGAGCATAATGCCAACCTAAAACTAGTGCTGGATCACCTCCGAGACGCTGGATTGACCCTGAACCCATGGAAATGCCACTTTCTTCAACGTTCGGTTACATTCCTGGGGCATACAGTCTCGTCAAATGGGATGGCGGTCACCGAAGACCGTACAAACCAAGTGAGAACATGGGCGACACCGACCAATCAGATGGTGAACGGAATTAAATTCTTTGTGAAGCTTTTGTCCAAAAGTCCTGCTAACGGTGCACCGTTCTTATTTGCATGCCCTGCTACGAATTGGTAGATGGTTCTGAACACCTTCATTGTTTGCATTCCAAGTGACGCCGAGGTTTGTGGGAATTTTTATAGATAAGTTTGCTTTTTGCTTTTGCGATTTGTCTTGCTGCGATGATCAGAGCATGTCGTTCGGGGAACTAAGTGTCCTAAGTAGCGTGGCTGGATTTTGTCAAGTCACACTAAATGCTGAGCAAATGGCTGGCTTTGGATGGTTTGCAGCATGGGGATGATAGAAGTAACGGATACTGGGAAGCATTTAAGTAAAGGAGCTTTTAAATATCACAAAAAGATTGTGTAAAGTACCCTTCCAATGATGCCGCTAAACGTGACATGATAATGGATCAAATCGCTGTAAATTAGCCTATAACTTTTAACTGATGGACTTTGTAAGAAGTATACAACTTTGAGTCTTCGGCAGAAGATTAATAAAGTGCATATTTATGTGTTAGAACAGGCTCCTTTTAATTTTTCAGTCCAAAATTGGTTTACCAGAGGATAGTAAACCCTGGATACCCGGACAAACAGCGATGGCGGTGAAGAGGCTGTTGCACGTGCGTAGATACTAACTAAACATATTCTGAATGTTCTCCCTAGTTTAGACCCAATTACAGTGCAGTCACACTCACAACCACGGTGGACAAGTCCACTTTATTCTAAGGCACGTGATTTTCCCACAAATGAATTTGGCTTTCGATCTCAGCACAAGCGAAACTTGAGAACGACCCGTTCAACTGAACGCTTGACCTTAAAATTCTGTGGAATTTACTTGGGCAGCAATACCGAAGGCCTAACTCTCTCGCTTCTAACCAAAGGAGACATTTCGTGATCTTTTCCGGGTACAGCAAAGGTAGACTTTTGTTAATTTGCCCCAGGATTTTCATATGCTGCTCTGTTTCACGCACTACTGAAGGAATCGCCAAGCACTTTCAATGCCACGTGTGCTGCGATAGTGATGGAACACCACCACCCCGTGGTTGGTCCCACGACCGCTTTGAGAACTGAGCAAACAGAAGATGATGCATTCACAAATCCTTCCAACTTCTATTTGTCCCAATTCAAATTAAACAATAGGCAGGGTTGAATTGAATTAAATTAAATTAAGTTAAATTAAATGAACTACTGTTATGGCCAAAAAACCGTTTTGAAAGGGTGGTAATGCTAAAGTACCTCTTGCACGGTTACTTAAAGCGCTGTCGCTGATTGATTTTGACAAACAATGTTGCTAGAACAAAGCACAGGCTGCCCAAAATGGTGTGACCATTTCATTAGTGCAAAAAGCGGAATGGAGTGGATTCCCAGGGCTAAGTAAATGTATGCGAGGGTGAAAGGAGTCAATGAACATGTGAGTTCTGATGAAGTCAACATTTAAATAAAACAATGCGTCTTGCCTTTGGGAGTAAACAATGTCGCACCAGGGACCAAAACGAATGTCCGCATTTACTGCGTACATCGTTTTATGACACCCTCGCCAATTCCCTGTAGAAATTGATGTCAAAACAAATCCTAAAAGACCCTTGAACTCTTTTGAAGGATCAAAATATCTCATTACAAACTCATATTAGCCGACATCCGTGTACTGAGTATACCACCACGTCTACAGCTGACAAGCACACACGTCCACAGGTAAGCAGCTGGCGTGGTTGGGACAACACAAGCACACTTGGGGATTGGAATTGTTCTTAGGCCCAGGAGGTATTCGTGATCCACTTACGACCACCTGCATAACACTCATCCGTGTCTCTGTTGACTTGTTTGCTACAAACATCCTTTTGCTCATACGTCGTCATGCTCACACTGAGCATCGGACGCGCATGTATCAAATGGGCTACATCCACAGCAGAAGCTGTCGACGTCTCTCTGATCGTGCCATGTGAGTGACGGTGGGCGACAGCTACGACCAACAATGCACTACAAATTGGTGTCCTTTTATCAAGTAGCCATCCTCGTGGTCATCTCGCTATGCCATGGTCAATAGAGACAAAGGCATCTACCCACAGCAAAGTGCCTTTTGGAGGAATCTGTGGTGGACTCTATTGCATCACAGAGAACCCTCCTTTGTCCGTAATTACTCGTTTTCAATTAACTGACTTCGTTTAATCAGCGTAAGCCCAAATATTTACTTCGTTCTGTCTTGTTGAAAATGCTATTTCCTTAGTGCTTAGTAGATTCGTCTCTTCTTTAGTTAAGGCCTGCAGGCACTTTTCACAACACAACTGTGTCGTGATGCCTAAAAGCAGCGTACGACTTCGAGAGTGTGGTCGTAGGAAGGCATCCATAAAGGCGGTTAGGGGACTATTCAGTTTCAACATTCCGCCTGCCAGTGTTTCAGTGTCACTGTGTCCCATCCATGTCACTTCAGTTTCCACTACAGTCAAGTTGAGGCTACATCCGGTTGCACTAATGCGCACCATCTCTAAAAGGAACTCTAGTGGCACCTTTGAGCGCGAACCAAAGTGCATTTGACAAATCAGGGCTGTTGTAAAGCTTTGCAATGTTAAGAGGATGCTCATTTACAACCCACTTACATGATCTATGAGAATTCCATCTACCATGAATTTTATTGGCACTAGATAATAACAATGACGTGGTCCATTTCCAAGATCAAAGTCCCTTTAGCCACTAGCTGAGATGCACTCCTCAATTTGTGCTCCTCTGCTGCTCCCAAATTCCGCAAGAAGCAGCAGATCTGTCATGACAATCTGCGAACGTACTTATGCTCTAATACTTCGGGTTTCCACCTTTATGCTTCAGATGATGAGCTTGCGTTGTGGCCTTGGCCACCAGCTTCGTGATTTAGCGAATGACGAACGGCCATGCAGCATCCAATTCGAACAGTGACGAGGCGCACCATATGGCGCTTTTAAATTGCGTCGTTACTCACAGTCATGAGATTTGTTAAGTGATTATACTTTTGGAGAAGACCTCCGATGTGCTATGTACAGCTCAATTAAGTGAGCCCATGTAAGCCAGCTCTGCGAGAGTTCAAGCTTGAATTAAGTCTAGTCGTTGGCGTTGGCAATAACAGTGGCGCTGATATTTCCTAAAATTTGCCAGGCTACTTCTGCTTGCCGCGTCATAGGTGGCCTTATAAGAATTTGTGGAGCGACGATAGAGGACAGCAGGTACGAATCTAGAACTGGAAGTACACAGCGCACAAATATCACGTGGAAAGATTGGAGTTGGTGAGAATGGTATAAAAGGCGACAGGAATCAACCGAAACGGTGGTCTTTATTAAGTTGCATAAAGGGCCGAAAAGGTTGGAACGTTGAGGTATTTATGCTCCTAATTGTTGAGGATGGAACCTGTGACCGAGGTTATATGCACTGCCCGACCTGTGAAGAGGTGGATGTGGCCGTATCTGTGGAAGCCGAGTCACACGACTGAAGTTATATACGCTTCACAACCCTTGAAGAAATGTCCACATTTGTCTGTGTAATAGCCAGAACCCACGACTGCCCCGAACATTATCTGGCATTTCGAATAAACGCACGTGCAAAACCACCCTTTTCTCTCACGTTATGTAGTCAAGATGTTAGCCAGCTACTCCGTCGTTCACAAGATTACCGTGATTGTAGGAAGTTGACATGATTATGTTGGCTTTGATAACGCCACTCGCCATCACTTCCAATCCCTCATAATCTTTCAGCAGCCTCTCTACGCTCAAACAGTAAGCATACCTCCTGACCAGCATGCCCAAAAATGCAGTTACGTTGACATCGCATTGAACAGGGGAGGCTGTGCCCCACTAAGCACCATGCATGCAACACGCTGTCCTCCATCATTGTGCCATTCCATCTCGCAAATAACCCTTCACCTCAGAACCCGAGCGCATCAGTCAAATAAAAATAGTGGACAGCACACGAGCCATTGCCATGCCACTACAATCTGTGACTTCGTCGGATCCCAGCATTTGCATCACGGATAGATGGCTTCGAATGACTTGGGAGGGATGCAATCAGTCTCAACGAATGCAGCTGGATAAAGCAAGACTCTTGTTGTTTCGATGTAGTGTAGCAGGTTCAGCGAAGCAGACTTCGTCACCGATTAGCCAACACCGCTAGCGGATGAATGAACGTGGGCTGCCGCGATTTCACCACTCGTCTTGATATTACCGCGAAGTTGGAAAAAGGAGTTGTTTCTGGCGTAAATTGGCTTTTACTTTTTCTCATCCCTAGCCAATCTGATTTCCTTTAAGGGGCACAATTCTGACCACCTTCTGGACGATGCTGACAGGTTAATCAGAATGTCGAATCAGTAATAGTAATTTTATCGTAGTGCATTTCACATATGCTTAGGCGCATTGAAATAGCACTGATTGAGGCCCTTAGCACTAGGACGATTATTGCAAACTCACTGGTGACGTTGGGATGGTCTGTGTCTTCATGTACTTCACCTCGTGTTAGCTTACTTTGTGTGAGTTTCATTAGCCCTATGTTATGTCTTCAATTTTTTCCTAATCAACTTTACAAACCCATCATCCTAGTAGCACAATGTGGTTTACATTGCCCATTCTCCGTGGCTGAAATCAAGTGAAGTGCACACTCACTTTTCCGAATCCGGTAGTGCAAGTTGTGTGAGAATACTGTTGACACTAATGTCAATTTACTAATTGCCTGACCGGTCATCACTAACGGAGAGTAAATTCAGCACACATAATTGTTCCAGTCGCAGTTAAAAGTACCTTTAAAGGAATCGTGCCAACGTGACTTGATTAACTGTCGATGCCACTGACTCGTCCGATCGGAACTACTTCCTTCGAATTTTATTTCCACACTGACGTTTAGTCCACCACTTACCACACCAGCCAAAAGCACGAAGAGCGGTTTTTAGCATTGTCAGATTCCTTTTGATAAATAATGATTTCCCTGAAGCAATACTCACCTTAGAATGGAATTAATGTCCTCAGTCACAAATGGAATTTCGCGGCATTATTGTGAAATCTTATTAAAAATTTGTTATTTTGAAGTTAAGTGAGCAGTTACATTTTTGTACTTGGGAAATGTTCAAGCAGTGGTAACTTCCAACATTATCTCCAGTGGCCTTGACAGGCGTAATTGGATATAATTTCCGTCAATAAAAACTGGGGAACATAATGAATAGTACACGTTTTAAACCAAAATGGAGCTTGTCTAGTTGATCCAAGGGGTTGGAATGTGGTCCTATAGGTAAGGTGATTAACACATTACTGGGATGTGAAGGGAAAAACACAATCTCTCATTTAACCTCGCTCAATAAAGTCCATGCTTACTTGAGCAGCATAAGATTGAGTGGAATCAAACAGCGCAAATCATTTTTCAATCCGAGTGGTTGATTACAAGCAAGCATCTATCCCGCCTGAGAAGATGAAGTAGCATTATGCCCAATTAGCAATGTTTCTACGCCATGCGTTTTGGACGTCTTCATAGAGAATTGATTGGAAAATTTGGCAATGCAGCTTGTGCTTAATACCGGGTAAGTCGACTTCAAGAAAAGCTAGTCACCACAGAACTCGAACATGACCTAAATAAAATCATCGACCTTCTTCTATGTCAGTATTAGAGGTTCTGTGAGTGCTGTGCTAAATAAATGGAATATGAGGAAAACAACATGCCTGCGAGTGAACACTTTGGTAGACTTATGAAAAGTGGCATAGATATGATTTGTGAAGCAGAAATTGTGGCTAAACCACTAATGTTACGTTGGTTGGCTCAAGTCACAAGTGGAGAGGTAGTATGCAGTCTAAGGAGTCCGCCAACATGGCATGACACGGGAGGACAAAGTTGGAACCTAGTAGCTTGCCCATCTGCCTCGAAAAACAACTCCAATTTGCATCAGACCAGACTGGACAGTGTATCTACCAAGTGATGGCAGGAGTTAAAACAGAGGAATCATCTCATTGTTCGTCTCTGTTCTTTGAGTATCAATGGGTATCTCTCATGGAATGTACTACATCCACGCTAAAATCATTGATACTGTCGTAACTTACCTTGACTGTACAACTTGAGTTTGGTGCTACAAATTCTCGACTGGTCTGATCTTCCACTTCAAAGTGACTTTCGAGGCCATGGTAGTCATTCACGTCATCTCAACAGTGGTAGACTTGCAGAGGGTCGAAAGTGGAAAGATGAGGAAAAGGAGGAATGACAGGAGTTAAGTTAAGGCGCCATCGTCAGAGAAATATAAAACGGTCGCCAAAACGACTGCTCCTCCACCGGCACCGGCGCTACTACAAACATTTTAGATTTCATTGGCAAGAAATTGCACAGAACCGACAGAGTCTCCTGGAGTGCAAAACTGCTGATCCTATTCAAGTCGTTGCTGTGCTCTTCGACGACGAGGCCTACTCGGGTGCCCTCTTCTCCATCCTTTCGCCTTTTTTTGATATGAGCAATTTTGTTAAGCATAATTCCCCTTCCATGGTCCTTGTTTTTTTCGCCACCTATGAAGGAGGAAACCGACCTGATTTGGAATGGCTGGCTGTGTTGTGAGAGGTTAGACGGGCTCTAATCGTCTCCCTTTCATGGGATGAGTAACAATCAGTGCTGCATAGTCATCTGAATGGTCGACTCTGGTGGGTTTATTGTCCCTTCAGCTATTGATGTCCGTCCATGCGGTGACCTGGTGCAGTAAAGTTAGCCTATCAAGGAACTGGTTGCATAGAATGCTATGTGAACCAATAAGTTGCGCTACTAGTGATGGGTCCTTCATACTACGAGGAAAGTCGTTACTGTGTCGAAGGGTAATCTTACCGAGGCGGAAACGCAGGCCTGAAACGTCGCTCAAATCAAGATGTATACGTCGTAATGGAATTTTAATGCTTCGATGTTTGATTTAACTACCCAAATCTTCCAAAATTCCATACTTTTGCTTCTACTTGCGCTTCACGAAGCTACGCCCAAGTCACTTGTGCACATGGTCTCCACCCTTCCATCCCCTTACAGTCACTTTAAAGGTGCCTTGATTGAGGGCAGATCCTGACCTGTCTGGAAGGAGTCGGCTCTAGGACAAAGGGCAGAATGTCTGTGTGCTCATTCTTTAAAGACCATGTTGAATAAATTATCCACATTTGATTCCATTAACAGCAATAGAGGTTAATTACGTAAATGCGCACCGTTCTCACGAGTCGAGAGGTGTTATTAAAGAATGCCCACCAGATCCTGCGCGGGAAGCCCTGGCTCGTCAGATGACAAGCAATAGCTCATTCATCGTTAACATCACAAGAACAGACGCGTCTCAGACGGTTTAGGCTTAAGCAGTTGATTCCTTACACCAGAATTTGACTGCTGATTAAAGTATTTTGAAAGTATTGGAGTGTAAGCATGTGGATCCAGTGGTGGCACGGACGCCATCACTCGAATCGGGCGTGAACACCGCTCAGGGCAGTCAATCGACCCGCGGTAAGCGATCAATGCAAGGCGGTAATGCCAGAGCTTTGCCAATGCCCTGACCACCTTCAACGCCACATTTATGTCATGTTGAATACGACCAGAACCACAGTAATGGTGCGAATTCGGTTTTCTAGTACTTCTTGTAGTTGTGGATCAGTATTCACACGGACTGTTATTTGTGCAAATTAAATCGCCAGTGACGGTGAAACCGACCCACCACGTTTTATTTTGTGAGTGTAGCAAGAGACGCCATTGTAACCAATGCCATAAGCTAATCGCGACAACATTCAGCAAAGTGCGAAGCTAAAGGTTTCGAGTGTACAAAGGAGTACAAACCACAATCGTCTGAACATGAGAATTACTTCAGTCATTCCTTTCCAGTTATGCACTTAGCTCACAAACCGCAAGTTGTCCCTCTCGTACCATGATCTGTTATAAGAGGCTCGCTTTACCAAATTAGACAGGTCACAGTGAAAGGTGAAGAAAGTGATGGGCACAAAAGGGTAATTTGGCCAGGTATAGCCATGATAAATGTTGGGCATAGAGCAGCACAAAATACAAACTAATGTAGCAAAACAGGACAGTGTAAAATGGAGTCGTATGTAATCAAATACACAATGTGGAAGCCGAGGAGCAATGTACGTGTGTCACCTCCCACGGCAACTGAAAAAGAAAGGCGGCTATGAAGGCGGATTTGATGGCATGAATTGCACACGTTGTCATGTGAGATGCAATAGGATTTAAAGAAAGTCAGGATTCTGCTGTTGTTATTAACTCGCAAATCTCGACAAGCACTGGTATTTCTACA